>JAQFZW010002948.1:0-14797 GCA_034687055.1 Heteromurus nitidus
CAAATAAGCAAAAACAAATACGAGACAAGTTGAACACGACTGAAAGTTTTCTTGGGCTTGTTTGATTTGGCTTTGGCGAAAGAGAAGTATTTTTTTAGATTCGTGATTTCTGCTCTCTCTCTCTCTCTCTCTCTCTCTCAACCCAACTCAATATCTTTTGCCGGTTGCACTTTGTGTCCAAAAGATGAGTGATGATGATGATGATTTTCCCCCTAATAACATACTTAACGCCACTCTTGCTATAATAAAAGGGCTAATTTCTTTATTGTAGTTATTCATTTCACTTGATTTGGACTTAAGCCATACTTATCACAAGTAAGTCCTTAACGGGAATTGTGAGGATAATTTAAAAAACTTTATGAAAAAAAAATCAAATCACCGCATCTCTCTTTCTCCTTTCGCTTCGCGATCATAGATCGCCTTCACACGTAGCAATTATGATTTATAAGTATCAAAGACGATCATTTAATGTGACCAAATATGTTCATCGTGTATAAATCCTATTGATTCGATCCGCTACAATAGTTGAAGTGAAGCGAATAAATATTATTTTTTTAGATGAGAGGAGAGGCGAGCTTTATGTAGGTATTGGATATAAAGGGAAATTGAGGGCAGGACACACACGTTTTTTTCTCTTCTCTCTCTTAAATACCGGGCGGTGTGTATTGACTATAAAAACAGATTTTTTTTTCTTAAAGGACTCGTCATCGTTTATATATTGACATTGGCATAAGATGTGCGCATGTGCAATAAGCAATATTTTTGACGCTCGTTTTTTCTACAGGTTTGTATGGACCACCGACGCGAACAAGAGCGGCTAGCTTTCTCCTGAGAAGAATGTTCAAACGTAACATTCATAATGATCATGAATAGCTCTTGTCACATCAATATTACGCTCCTCGTGTGAGCCAAGTCAAAAAAAAAGAATTTAAAGAGGAGCTCAAAAAGCGAGCGGCTCAGAGTAATCAGTGAATTGGCAAAAAAATATATAGTTTTATACTTACAGTTCTAATACCAATTGTGCCATACATATTCAATAATTTTCAAGCCAAAAAAGTCGCTTTTCCCATTTAATGCCGACGTCCAAGAGAAAAATACTTTAGCAAAAGCCAAGCCACCAACAACGCCACAAGAATAATACGGTATTAGTAAAACTACTGAATTGAAAACTGAACAATAACTGAATTACTTTCGGTTTGCATTATTTTCCCCCTTAGCAAAAGCAGCATGGAGCGAGAAGGATCGTAAAAGTAAAGATGATAATCATTATATTAGTTTTCAGTCGTTATCAGCAGCCGCCGGGTATGAGGCGTCTTAGAAAAAAAACTTGAGACGCTATGGCGCTGGCGGTGGCATAGACATCGTTTTCTTCATTTGATTTGATGTCTCCCAAAAGTCTCTTTGTGAGTTGAATGGAAATGGCTTGGTTCAAGTTTACAAAGGCACAGACACACACAAAATGCGAATTGAATTGAAAGTCGCGTCATCCTCATCTTTCCTTAGTGAAAATCTTCATGTGCATTTTAGCTTCAGGATATGGGTTTCTATGATATCTGTGTGTCTTCATATGAAGAACACACAGGAACTAAAAGGACAGGCTGACATTGCAAAAAAAATTATACGAACGTATGTGCTGCATTTTCCAAGATATTTTTTTCTCTTGAATTCAAACTGTTGTTCGTTTATTGTGCAAATGTTTACACTCATCTTCCTTCCTTCGAGAAAAAAAATATCGAAGAGTTTTGACTTTTTTGACGAAGATGAGAGAGTGAAGCGTTTTCTTTCTGTCAAAAAGAAGACGCGAGAGTGAGACGTACGGTGAAATAATGAGAAAGGAAAATGTCCAAATGGTGACTTTGATTCTCACTTTGAATTTTTAAGGGATTGGATATAAATGCACAATTTTGTTTGTGTTTGTGTGTATGTTTATAGTTAAGTTGTTTGTTAGGCATCATCGAAATAAAATTCATACCGTCATCAAGATGACTGGCAAGTTGCATTTTCTCGTTTTGAAAAATTGTTTTGAGTTTGAATGAAAGTAAACAGTAAACAAGTTTTTTTTCTTCTTCGAGCTTTGTATGATATGGGCACAATGCCCAAATAAAATTGTCATTATTTCTCCAAACACTATTATTATGCTACTGATGCAAAACATCTATTTCTGGGTTAGAGAATACAATTTTTAATCAAACAAAGAGGAAAGATGAGTGTGTGTATGTGCAGAGCAGAGAAAGATATGTCTAGAGATTATAGGATGATTATGGCTAAGCCAATCACATTGTTTAGCTTCCCAATCTATTGTTTCCCATCTCTCCAAGTCACTTTTTCATTTCAAGATGACTGATCTTTGTATATGATTTCGAGGAAAAGTAGCTTCCTTTCTAAGCTTGTCTATAAAAAAAGTTCATTGTACAATATTGTATGACTGATATATATTGGTCACTCTGGCACTCGTCGGACAAAAAATATATATATTGTGAAAAATATCACACCTTCAACAAGATGATTATACACTTAAGTCTCCTTTGGATTCTTAGATAGCTTTAACATTTTTTACTTTCCTTTTTAAACAAACTTTGCTTTATTTATTCCTTCATTATTTACTTAACCACCTAAACGTAATTGTCTGTTTAAATACGGCCACTGTTGCAAACACAAAGTGGGCACGTAAACAAGAGGGACACACATCTCAAGCAAAATGAATCCCTTGTTCAAAACTATGTTTCGCTTGTTTTAGACTTTAGAAGCGGAGGTAAGGAGGAGGCGAATAGATGTTACGTTGTCACACACTTTTGTCGCTTTCTTTAAAAAATTTGAATAGCTGATGACGTGATGAATGACTAATTATGCCCATCTTGTTGAAGAAATTGGTGGATTGTTCATTCACTCATCATCGTTAGTCAAAATGTCGTTTTCACTTTCAGTCGACTCTTCGAGTCAATCTCGAAAACGACTAGAGAAGTTATGTATAGGCACCTAATAACAAACTGAATCATCGAAGCAACGGATGAAAATAATTGGTTAAGTTGGTTTAGATCTTTCGAAGATGCTGCTCATCTATACTCCCACGCTGTGACGCTATCTATAAAAATCACATCTCAAACAACATAATCGCGTCTTTTGAATATGGAATAGCTTGTCCTCACAAACTTATAAATTGTAATCACAACTCCCAAACTACAAAATGATCTTCATCAAAGATGGAAAATAGGGAAAGTAACATGGCCACGTTCATCAATTTAATTTCTCATATCCTCGCAACGTGTCACTTCGTCTTCCCTTGCATTATTCCCAAGAAATAAATAACGAACGTGATTACCGCATTTATAGTTGCGTATTGAATAATTTGCCAATCTATATACCTTCGTATTCACTACGACACTACGAAAGTAAACCAACTTTTTAAAAAATGGAGAGTGAAAAGCGCATCTCGTCACCCACAAATTTATTGCCTGATTCTAATACAAATTATTCTTTTCCACGTAAATCTCATCTTTTTCAACTGAACTCTTAAGTTGTTTTCGTGTTAAAAAGTGATAAAACTCGATTTTAATTCATATTTGCAAACTCCCATAAATTTTCCTGTAACTCCTTAAGGGCCCTTTGCGCATACCCTTAAATGTCGGCAAATACATATTTTTTTACAAACGAGTCTCATGACAGAGTCACTGCAATAAATTCTTAATTCACATCAATAAAATTATTATTAATACGAGATCCCTTTAAACAAGAAGCCTCTCTTAAATCAAAAATCTCCAATTGAAAGCTTTTGTAAAATCAAGGTCTCTCTTGTTCTTGTCAACTCTCCACACAAATCCTTTATATTTTTCTCGCTCGACCACACCTAATTTTTTCCCTTCTCACAAAAATCCGTATGAAAAATTTATGATGTCAAGTAGCCAAAAAATAGCGTGGTTAAAAGCTTCCCTTTTCTCAATATCTCCCTTATAGTCAACTATACAAAATTTATAATTTCTACACGTGACGATCATCATGAGACGAGGAAAACTCTTCTCATTCATTCTCATTCTGAATCCCTTTCATTTTTTTCTCTCTCTCTTTCACTTGTCAGACACAGTCGCGCACCCTCCTTGTCCTCTGTTTGCACAAATGAACTGTGTTTGTGCTCAGCTCGCAGAAAAGAAAATGTGTAAGCTGCAACTTCTAAAAAAGATTTTTAGCACACAGCAGCACAGCCAGCAAACAAGTAACAATGATCATCAAATTATCGTCAGTGTATTAAACGACATATATGCGCAAATGAAAATGTATGAAAAATATGGTTACGGGGTCATCATCATCGCAGCGTTGTGTCTTCTGTCTACTTGTACCTATTTTATATTACCTGTCGGTTGCAATTTGCACTCGAAGATTTTTCCTTAGATGCACACCTCCACCACACCACGCTCTCATTTTTCATCGAATGCGAAAAGCTGAACCAGACATTTTGGTCAACTCACAATCAGAAAGGGATGCCGGTTGTAAAATATGATATCGCACTGTCATCATCCCCACTCACGTCTCTCGTCTCCAATCAACCGTTTTTAGTTTTCTCTCAGAGAGTTCACATGATTTTCCTCTTGTCCACTGTCAAGATGAAATATTTTTTATTGCTCGTATCTCATGTCTTGTTTGAGTTTGAGAGAGAGAAATATTGGAGCAAGAGTTTGATCTTGACTTTAGTTTATATTTTATTGAGCAATAAACATAATTAAAATTAATTGACGATACACTTTTCTCTAATTACACGAGTTCTTGGTGGATTTTCGTGAGTGTTAATGTCAACGTCAAAAGCATAATCATCAGATGCCGCTTTTATAGTCTACGACAGGATATATGCATAATATCGGTTTTGTTTGGTCCTTCGTTTCTCTTCCTTTAATTTGATTCGAATATTTTCCCTTACGTGTGGGTATGCTATAGTTGATGTTGTGTATTTAATAAGCAAATGAGATGCGTAAAATTTAGTATTATGCCTGCATGCTTAAGGTATAAAAAGTAAACATCTCTTCACTTCTCTCTCTCTCACGATTTCCAATCATTTCTCCTTTACTTTACACAAAATACTTCTTCTTCAAACTTCAATACAGGGAAAAAGGGTTAAGGTGCGTAAAGCACAATATAAATGGCTTTGAATTTTTTTATAATGTGAAAAAGATTGGTCACTCGGTTAGTGTGATTTAACGTGAAACTTTCTATCGTCTCGCCAAAAATGAATGAAAATCGCTGTACTCTTTTTTTGCATAATGTTGATAGAGAAGAAGAAGGCAATAAAAAATCCCTTTTAGACAGAAGATTATCATCAGCTAACTGCGTTCTGTTTTTGTGTGTGCCTGTGTATGCGAAGCACGTAGAAAAAAGCCGGCCAAACCCCTTTAAAACAGCATTTTGATGCACGGACGACGGACCTCTTCTGTTTGTCAATACATAAACAAGCACAAGCACACACACACACACGAGGATTTTTTTTTCAAACTGAATTTTGCCAGAGGGAATGATTTGTTCCACTGAGCTTGATCTTGATATGCGTACACAATGCACTTAGCTTAGTTAGGATACTTGTGCTATACTGAACACATCTTCAAATCTTCATATCATATCACATACAACACAACGATATATATTTTAAATGGTATTCATTTTTTAAAGTTAGTATAAGACATTCAATAAAACAGCAAGACATTTTGGTTGAGTCGACCATTGTCTAAAGCCCCCAGGACGGAAAAAAATATTATGCATGGGGAATACGGTAAAAAAATCGAGTCAATGAATGGGTTGGGGGATATTATGCGATGTGTGGCAAAGTGGCAACTCTGACGCACACTTTGTTGTTGCTGCTGCTCTTTTGCACTTCCAGTTAAACTGGACTTTCTTGCACGTGTGCAGAGAGATAAGTTGAACTGTTATTAAATGCGTAAGGATATGAGGAGGTATGGTGAATGTGTATATGGTGTAGACATATGAAACTTTCTCGCTTTTTATGAGCATTTTGTAGATGTGCATATATGTAAAAAATACTATGGACAGGAAAAAGATAGGTTTGTAAGTCATTGTGCTACATAATTTTTTTTCTCCTTCAAAAATAAATGCTCGTTCAAATCTGACAAAATGAAATGAGCATAATTTGGATGAAGATGACATGCTAATATGCACCTATCTTTGTATGCTCTCTTTTTTCTTTGTCAAGTGTAAACCAAAGGGAAAACTTTTCTTTTTTTTCTGAACACTTGTTTTGTGTATATGCCTTGATATCTTTTGTTGTGTCTTCTGTGAGTTAAAATAATTAGCGTGATTATGAGTATTGTGTGCCAGTGGGCAATTTTAACTTCCGTGTGCTAATATATTATATATGGAAATACTGGGCGTGGTCTAGTTCACTTCCATCAAAGGACAAAATGGTTTGTTTGAAGTGGTCAATGGTCGGTCGTTAGTTACTGCGCTCATCTTTTATGTACTCAAGATTCAAATATGTTATTGTTATCACATACATTTAGTAATTATGTTTTGTCAGCTGAGGCTGCATTTATGCTAAGCAGGCGTGTGTTATTGTTATATTACATAGGTTTGGTTATGGCAGGATGAAGCTGATTAGTTAACTCTCTGTTTTATATATATTTAATTACAGTATGCAAACTGAAACCTCTTCATTTTCATTCTTCTTCTTCTCAGTTTGATTGATTTGGTGAAAACAATTTTCCCCTCATCAAAAATGTATCAAATATTCAATCTCAAATTTTTACATCAAAATTAATTAACTCCGTTATTGTAAAACTCTATGAGAGAATTGAGTATGACAAAACTTCACACTTAATTACAAGAAAGTTTATCCACACCTTTCACAAGTTTTGGTCAGCAAAAACATGAGATTGTAATCTTGAAAAAAATTACTCTCAAGTGATCATTGTTTTAGTTTGCAAATGTGTATCAAACAAAAAAAATCACAGCAACAACAACTTGTGCAATTAATTTTCACTCACACTCCGCAAGTCTTCAAGTTGAATGAAGAAAAAAGGGATAATCACCTAGAATTAATGCTCTCAATTAAAAACTGCTCTTCTTTTTCATTCTCGACTTGATTCTTGTCGCGACTGCGGGGTTTATTATTGTTTACACTTGCATTTTTATCTAAAGTCTTAATCTGAATTGTATTTTGATTTTTGCCAAACGATCGTTTGTAGTTTGTAGTCATCATCGTTAAAATGGTATGAGCCATTAGCATACTTGAAATAGCGATGTATTTTGTCAACTATGCTCATCTTGATAAATTTTTTTCTTCTAAAACGTTTTGGTTGGCACTTGGCAGAGGACTGCAATTTGAGTCGACTAGAATTTTTTTTTAATTCTAAAGTCAGCTTGTCAACTTCCTTTGTCTATTCATTTCTCATAGTTGTGGGCTTGTAAACATATATTCATATACAAATTAAGTATGAATTTTGATTCGCTACGTTTTTTTGTGTAAGTCCACCAGTCAAAAAGACGAATCTGCGTCACAATCACGTTTCGCAGATTTTGACTTGAATTCGCAGTAGTACCAGTTTTCAATCAACCTCATCCTCTTCCTCTTTTTAACAAGTGACTGATGACGATGATGTGAAAACGCGATTTAAATCTTATTCTGAATGGATGATACTTATACTTGTGTGCATGCGTTGTGTGGTTTGTGATTCGAATATAAAATATCAAATTTCACAGCCAAGTTTTCTATCTGCAATAGGTCCTTGCATTTTGTGCATCTCATTAACCCAGAACCAAAAACTATCATATCATCCTTAACCACATATGCATGCGTATACCACTTCCTACTTCCACTACTTTTCATCTCTCTGGTCAGTCATCCTTCGTTTTTAGGAAAAACACTTCGACACACGTTGTCGATAAGTATATTTTGATATCAAAATGGCTCGATATCTCGATCACCATCATCATTTTTTGGTTTTGGCTTGACTTGTTGCCAGAAATATTTTACGAAATAAACTGCATTCAAAGTTGTTTGACAGCTGAGCTGAAACTTCAAAACAATGTTCAGTTTTCTACTTGTTGTTTTGGCAAGGGGATTCTCGTCTAGAAATTGGGTTTGATATGAGACCACAATTTAAGCGATATGATTTCAGATTCGAAATAAGGAAAACACCAAAGTATCCCAAGTGCAAACAAGTTCTTGATTTTAGACGAAAAATGCATGACAATATGTATTGCTTAAAATTGATTGAATTGAGCATAGCAGATTTTTTGAAAGAAATATGAAGTTTTGAAAATAAAACGGATAATTTTTTTACAACTAGATACTCCATTCTGCTAGTTTTAATTCCGGAACAAAACGTAACAGTGTACGACCTGTATTGTATGTAGTTGCACTTGCATTAATAATTATTAGCAATCGACGTCGAGTTGACATTTTTCAGTCGAAGACGGTGACACTTATCTCCAGACCAGGTCCATACTCACTTCATCTATTAAGACGTTTTTATTAATAAATAATTGTAGAAAAGCTAATAAAACTTGATTAAGGCGAATTCGGAAAAAAATTTTACTACCAAAAATTTAATTGCACTCCAAGCAGCCAATATAGTGTTATCTTCGTCGTGTGTGAGTATCCCTCAGAGTTTAAAAAAGTTAGGTTAGAACCCTTCCGTTTCTCTACACTGCACTTGTAACAAAGATGCTCATTTGAATATTATTCTTACTTTCTGATAACGGAATACATCATTCATTCTGCGTAGTTATCATTACATTGCCCACAATTGACGATATATGCGTTTTCTCTTTCTTCATTTGTGATCTTAACATATCTGCGTAGACGTAAGTGCAGATTGCCATTAATTTTGTCCCTTGTAATCACTCTTCAATCAGGGTGCAATCATCCCCAAAGTTAAATTGCTAATTAATCGACTAATGACCAATAATCAATAGGTACGTATTTACCGTTGAAGTATTATTATTGAATATGAAACATTACTACACAGATGTATGTACAGTATTTTTATTGTGAAATCAATCAACATTTCGTTTTCGTGTATTTTTATTATTCGTCAATTCATCAAACTGATAATCATTGGAAAAATTGAAAATAAAATTATTGGTTATATGCCTGAAGTACATTTGTATGTGTATAAATTTTTGCTTTCTTTCTCTCAAAAATTGAGGATGATGATGATGGTAGCTTGCTTGCGGCCAATAATTATCTTCGTAAAATACTGCCATTTGTTGTAACTTTATTACAAAGCAGAGAAAAAACTGTAGACATAACTGTGATTTAATGGGTGAAGAAGGTAAAAAGGTGCAGCAAAGATTATAGTTTTTGCATAAAAAACATTAAACTTCTTAACGTATGTATCTATTCAAGACTCATGAATAATTGAAAAGTTTTATATTGATAGGCTCAGGCTCGAAAAATATATATCCCAATGGAAAATATGGAACTTTCTTTTGAAAATATAATTTTTTAGGTTGAGAAAAAATATGGCAAAAAGCCATTCTCAACTTCCATTAAGACATACACATTATTATGACTTTATGACTGCATGCCTGTTCATGACAATGACAACTGTGATAATCTAAATCTAAATACAAATTGTGACGCTAATAAATTGTAATTAAACTGCAAATTAATGTAACCCTTTTGTTAAAACGTGTAAGAACTTGTTTGGAAACCTCGTCTGAAGAAAAAAAACTATTAAAAAGTCCACGTCCACTACCTTACGCGGCGATATAAATCAATACGTCTAACAAGAGTCTCAATGACAAAATGATTTAATTAATTAATTTGAAATTATAAAAAGTTAACGATTTCTCTCTCTCTCTCTTTCATTCATGAATGAATGCAACAGTGTTTTTTGTGTGAAAATAAAAGGTGTCGCATCGCACTTCTTGTTCACATTTTTACCCCGAGCCATTATACAATGGAAAAGGTATATTTAGGTATTATGTTTCTTTCTCTTTTTATAAACACTGAAACTTATTCTCTCTCGTATTTTAGAAAGTGGTTAGCTAACGTTTTATAGAATGGCTAATTATGTTACAGTCTAAAGTTAATATCAGCCTCAACACCTTTTCTTCGACGGTAGTATCCCCCTTTTATTCTTGCTCACAAGCCGTTCGCACACTTCTCGCCTTCAGCTCAGTTCACACCATTTTTTTCTCAAAAAATAGAAGGGAATTATATTTTACGAAGGCGACATCAACAAGCTTTCTTTAACTGAAACTCAAGACGAAGACAATAAAATACATCCACGTATTGTCTCCTTCTTTTTTCCAAACTTTATCCACACTTGACTGAAAACTCCTTTTACCACTTTGTTTCTCTCACAGACAATTTTTACTTTTTTTCTTCTTCAAAGTTTTCGGGATTATTTCCGCATGACAAATGACACCTTTTCATAGAGCAAACTAGTATATACAGTTCGGCAGAAGACAAAAGAGGGACTCTTTTATGACAATGGAAAATGGCGAAAGGGATATATATATTTTTAATTTTGAACGCTTCCAAATAAAATACAAACTCACCCCGTCCGACAAAAGAGTTTTAAGTTTTGAACATACAAGAAATTAATGTAATGAGCTGTGTAGAATAAAATACATGAGCATGGTTAAATCTTAATGGCATATATATTCTCTTCTTTTTTTCTGTCGGAAGAGAAAAAAGAAGTAACTTTGAAGCGAGCGAAAGGGTTTAAATTTTTAAGCGCAGAACTTCAATTAACTTTCGTGCCTTCATAGTCGTCATTTGATTAGCTATTCCACTTATCGTTAGCGATGGTGATTTACACCATAAAAGAAGAGAGTTTCAT
Organism: Heteromurus nitidus; assembly: GCA_034687055.1. NCBI lineage: Eukaryota > Metazoa > Arthropoda > Collembola > Entomobryomorpha > Entomobryidae > Heteromurus > Heteromurus nitidus. The sequence continues at coordinate 10,788 of JAQFZW010002948.1, forward strand.
AAAAAAGACCGAAAAGTATGACAAAATAAACCCGGCTCGTGTGTGTCGTGAACAAAGTACCGTCGTAGGACACAGGATACTCCTAATTATCTGTAGCTGACCGAGCAAAAAAATGCATTGAGGAAATATGGTTAATGTGACGTAACGTAAACGTAGCTCACGTAACTGTACAAAACTATATAAGTCGTAAACATCAAAATTCCTATATATATTCTTCAAAACATGTCCATATATGTAAGTATGACAAAATTATGATTAGGAAAAATATTTTTAAGGAAGCCCAAGAAGCGTCGTCGTTTCGTTTGTCGTGTCAGCTCAAAGCGATAAAGGGTAACGAAGCGTGGTATAGAGCTATGTTCACTACAGGAAAATTAGTGAGAGGATATGTATTTATCTGCTCGCATTATTTTTTTGGCTAGTTGACTTTGTTACTTCTAAAAAAAGTTCTAAGACAAGACACAAAATATATTTCTATTGAGAGCGAGAGTAGATCGTTATAAGCGAATGGTCAATGGCCAAAGACTTCCTTCAAAAAATATAAGCCCAGAGCACGCAAACTAAAATGCAATGCTTCAATTTTTCCCCTCTTTTCAGATTTCACTTTGCTCACACATTTTCAAACTGTAAGCCACATTACGAGATTGGTTTCGAGAGAGAGAGAGAGAGAGAGAGGAAAAAACGAGGGGAAAATATAATCTCAATCAACTGCTGAAAAAGACTTATTATGACGAGAATGACTGAACAAATGTAGACCAATATTTTAGTAGAGTTTATGCCATTCTGTCTGGTCTGGTCACTCATCTTTTGAGTGAGGAGTCATCATCATCTCCTTCCTAATCATCATCACATTATCACAAGTCTTTCTGCTATTTTCTTGTCATTAAACAGTCGCAATCTTACGAGAGTCCATACAGAATAGGACGCGATCAGATCAACCACGAAAACAAGAAAAAAGGAAAATTGCATTTTTGTTCAGTTCAGAGATGGAAAATGGAATTAAAAAGCGTGTCGATTTACAAGATATGATCTTACAAGTCTCGTTCACTCACCGCAGGCTCAAGTGTCAAAACAGTCAATTCTTCCCCGGCTACAATCTCAACATCTCTCGAAGAAAAAACAATCAATCTGACTATATGGCTGACTTTTTTCGAAGGAAACAATGGAAAAGTTATAACACAATCGACGTGTGAGCCTTTAAGCAGTGTCACGTTCAATTCAACTCGTTGAATTGACCATAAAAAGCATATAAAAATGGGGAATGCTCATTTTTATTACTTGCCTTGTTGAGATTGAGAGTAACGTAATATTTTCTAGATATGCATTTCATATGGTTCATTTCGTCAGGTGAAAACTTGCACATGAGAAAAAAATGTATCGTAACTTGATCCAATTTTTCAAGAAATATATCTCACCAGATTCATTTCCGTACGATGAAAGTGATTTCATTATTACTCGATTGAAATCAACATCATTTTTTTTATCTCTGGAAAAAAAGTCGGAAATGCGTAGGATTAAAAATTAATGCGACAACACGTAATTATTTATGTGCATGTGTTGGTACACGTGTGTGATTTGAGTTCACCTTTTCCTTCTTGTGTATCCAAGCTAAAATTCCAATGAAGCACCCACGCATAAACAATTCATGTCGTGACACGTGAGGACGCTTTAAGAAGATCCCGTGATTATTTTCCCATCTAAAATGGATGCTACACGGATCGCCTTCTTCCTGAGATCCTGAGCCCTGGACTGGATGAAAAAATTTTCGTTTCTTTTCTCGTTGAGCAAAAAAGGAATGTTGTCTGCTCGTGAGTATTAATTATTCATAACAGTCTACCCTGTGCAATGGGAATGTTGAATATGTTTCAATTCAAGTTTTTAAAAGAAATCCCTTCTCGAAAGCAAAACCTTTGGTTGTATTTCTTATTTCCAATCGATAAAAAACCTATACTTCGCATGACACCTCTTTATCCATTTTTACCGATAATATGCAGATTATAGAAGAGAACGTAACCAATAACCTGAACTGAACCTCTCTCTGCCACAAACACTCAGAAAATATCTTTATATCACGCAACTTCACAATTTCAAAGTAAAAGTAGCCATTTAAACGGGGAAGATCTCAAGTTATGATAGCAATTATTACTATTTTATTACTGTGATTTAGAATTTTAAGTGCACGCAAATGCACATATATGCAAATCAGCCTCAACCAGTCAATAAAGATAAGGAGTCAATAATTTTAAGTAAATAATTACAGTTTTGTTGCTTGAGTATAACTGTTTCGCTTTCATTGAGATTTTTGAATATTTTTTTTCAATATATATCCGCCATCCTTTCCTTGAAAATGTTATGACCATTTAATTATCTTGAAACTAAAACTGGCGGAGAGTCAAAGAAAGTTTACTTTTTCACGTTAAAAAAAGTCATTTTTAAATGAAATACAAAGCAAAAATTGTACAAGGATAAGAGGAAAAGTTGTAATTATTTTGAAAAAAACAAGGGGAATTTCATGAATATGAACTAAAATACCAGAAATGCACATGCACCCCCAAAACAGATAAATTTTCATTTAGGAAAATATTCAACAATAAAAGTCAACTATTTTAAAGTGAAAGAATGTGGCCTACAATGCATACGAAGATATGACGACATTTTATCCTAAAAATCAAAGACAAAAGAATGGCACCATTTTGAAACTAGTGAGCTGAACTCTCTCTCTGGTCAGTCAGAACAAAGTATAGTTATTTTCTTCAACTCTTCTTCTTCTTCCTCATTCTCACAATCGGTATATCCAGTCCTCATTCAAGTTTATAGTTTTTTACATCTTTTTTACTCATCTTCGTTAACCTCCTCTCCTCGCGCATCAAACCAAAAAGCGCCGCAAGAGCCCTAGCCCTTTTGGCCTTTGAGTAAAAGCGAGGTTAATCAATGATAAATGAAGAGATGTTATATTGTGTCTTGCGTCTTGAGTCGTTCGTGCTCACTCCATTTACCAAGCTCCATTCTCCACGCATTATTTAATCTTTCATTAAAAGTTGAGAAACAAGTGAGTGACCAACAAATGTTTTTTGTGTTCGGTTAAAATGCTCATTCATACAGGCAGGGTGCGTATGAAATACCTCACACGAAGAGTGAGCACTATAAACATGATTGCTATTTCACCGGAGGTTATCAAAAAGAATATCTTCTCTTCAGTTTTTTATGCTTTTCCCAATTCCACTTGAGGAATTTAACTTGAATTGAACAAGATGAACAATTCAGATAACTTTTAAGAGGAAGAAGGGAGTATAAAATGCTTATCACTGGGCTGAGAAAAGAGAGACTTCATCAAGTGGTGAAAATGAATGGGATGATATGAACTGGTGACCTGTTCACACATAAATGCTCTAGTGTGTGTCCTCCCATTCACGAGACAAAAGGGGAGCAAGAAGGAAAAGACAAATGGTTTATGGTAAAATATATATGTCTTTTGTAATGAAGTGAAATGAATGAAAAAATAAAGGGATTCCTTCTTTTCTTGAACAATCAAGCCCTCAGTCCTAGTTTCAATAATACAACTGAATTTCAGCTGAATTCAAAAGGGATCAATTCGGTTGTTACTTGCATCACCTCACACATTGTACAATTTCTTGGAAAAACTTTTCAAATTCAAGTTAGAAAGGATGGAGTTGGTGGAAATAATTTTTCAATTTTGTCTTCTCGAAAATGCATTCTTTTCGTGTCCTTTTAAGTAAGAGAAAATTAATCACCTGCTGACGACTGCCGTTCTGCAACAGGTCAGAGAAGAAGCTTCTTTTTAGTTACAATTGTGGTGATTGTTTTGTGTGTCCACGGGGCAAAAATATATACTTTCCAAAAAAGAAGTGAGGATTTTTATTCAGTTTTTCAAATAGTTTTTGTAAACTTTTAAATGAAACTATTTTTTGGTTGGGAAAAAGTTTAGCAATCGCAATTATAAAAGGTGCTGAAGGCTAATAAAGTTTAGCGAGTTATAATTTATAACAAAAAAA
>JAQFZW010002949.1:0-14793 GCA_034687055.1 Heteromurus nitidus
CGATCTCACACACACACGGGCCAGGACTCGCTGAATGTGTACGCGGAAGTGGGAATATAATTGTAAAGTGAAGACTTCACATTTGAATGTGTTGCCTGAGAGAGAGAGAGAGAAGGACGAGGGCATGTAAGTAATCCTATTTCCGCGGGCAGTCGACTTTAAAAGAGGCTTCGCCGAGTTTCACTCACACCCAAAGCGCAATAAATTTCCAGTCATGAGAACTGACGGAATGAAAGAAAACATTCCCAAATTGTATTTCACTATTTCTTCCAAAACTTAGTAGGGCAATGTATCCAGCTGGTTGAAAAATTGATTTTAACAGGTTCGCTCTCACTTTTCGTAGAACATATTTGATTCGAATTTCGCTACATTCTCTCCCCCCTTAAATGTAGTTTAATGACTTGAGAGTATATTCTAGAGAGAGTTGTAAGAGCCCTTTTTCCGTGAACACTGAAATGCTACTCAAAAGCATCAAACGCTTTCCTAAGGGCAGATTGACAGTAGCAAAAAAATATCCAGTTTCCCGACATTTCTTAAAATGATGTATGTTTGCAGTTGGTAGAAAATTGTCAACGAATGAAGCTGACAACTTAAGTGAACTCGCACGAGCAATACAAGTTACAAGTACTTGCCAATTTTTTTTCTTGATACTTCCACCTCAACTTGACAATATCTGAATAGGATCTTTCTGCAGTCTTTGAGGAACCGAGAGTGGGAAAAGAAGAGAAAGAGCGCTTGAGAAGAGCAGAGCACAAAGTATTTTTTTGCGGGAGAACAAGGGAAATTGGCGGTAGTTAGGCAAAGTGTATTCTCTTTTCGAGGAAAGATCTCGAGATGCTTTATCAAACAAAAGAGAAAACGCAAACAGAGGCACAAAGAGCATAATCGCAGTACACCATAGGAAAAGGAAGAAAAAAAGTACCACGAGAAGAAAATAAGAGAAAGAGACGGAAAAGAAAGAGCGAAAACAAGTGTGAGAAGTGGAGGAAGACGAGTTTCATAGAAAACTACTTTTTTTCTAGCCAGTTTTTACTTTCAAAGGAGAAACCCAAGGAAATATCCTCAATTCCAGTGGTACACAAAACGTGAAACACCAAGTTCTCCACGACGGTTACCAGAATATGTAACTTGAGAATGTCGAAAGCTCTGAATTTATAATGGGACAGAAAGGGAGAGGATCAAAATGTGCCTCTCTCTCTCTGCTAAAAAATATTCCTTCTCCCAAAACTCCACACACACAAAAACATTTCCTTTCATCAGCCAACGCATGAAGAAGGTATTTGTAATACACCATTCTCAGAATATATACACGTACATATCATGCACTCACATTTTGAGACGGAAAAAATATATTCCTACAGATTTTTAACCTTTCTCCCTTGGCTAGGGCTAATATATCAATACAAAACATGCATATATTCAAATAAAGTAGACGTATCCATATCTACATATAACTCAACCCAGGAATAATAAAAAACCCTCTTTTATGCATTTTGTGCATTGAATCTGTTTTATGAGTTCTACCATGTATGGACATATGTGAAACACTTTTGTTCTTACAGAAATGTACAAGCCTTTTTTTCTGCAACAAAAAAATCATTAATTTTTTATATACTTTTACACAGTGTATAGACAAGCACAACTTGTTGGGGGGAAATTGGAAGAAAAACCGAGAACCGGGGTCCATGGGAATTCTGCATGTGAAATGTTCAGCTAAAGGAGAAAAAAAGAAAGAATATAAAAGAAGGGAAGAAGAAGAAGGTTGTAGCACAAGAGCGATACTCATACCAGACATCCACTTTCACTTCCTTGTTTTTTCCCTGTTCCCATCACGAGGAAGAGAAGAAGAAAAGCTCATGCAGGTATTATATTTTTTTGTAGTCTCTTTTCTATAATATTATACTCTTTTCTCTATCCAAATATATACACTATTGGCTTGGGTGACTTGGTGTGTGGTGGTGGTCTCCGAGCCGTTGTGTGTGTGTGTGTGTCTGATGGTGTAGTATTACTTTTTAAGTCATTTTATATGTATGTAAATATAGCGCACTATATTTATTCTCCAGTGATGATAAGGCATTGTCCTTCATTGTGAGCGCAATGTGTAGGAAGGAGGGAAGAGTGTGTTTCTCCTCCGAACGTGGAACCACCACCACCACCACGCCACGGCCTGGAAAGAAGGCCACTTTTGGGTTATTTAAAATGAATTTGTGTAGTATTTTACTACATTTAGGACCTAATGTCATCTTTCTGAGCAAATTTTTAAAATTTATTATCACAAATATAATGCCTCTTCTAACACATGCTCACTTCGTAGTTTTGCTGGTGAGAGAGTTGGATGGAGAGCTTGTGTTATATATACACACACACAAATACAACGGTGTGGAAATGTTGGGCCCTACATTCACTATACAAAAGAAAGTTTCTTGCACTTCCGCTCTTCCTACTCTCCTTTCACACATACTTTTTTCTCTCCTTCCATTAAATATTCCACGCTATGTGTAAAGCGATAGCTTCCTCTAATGTATTTACGTAGTTTTTCGTCATAAAAAAGTAGAATCAGCAAAAGGAGAAAATCAACAAGACGAAAAAAAAGGAATGAAATAGGCCACATATGCATCGAACTTTTTTTCCGTTGGAGCACCCCGGGATGATGCTACCCTCTTCTCCCAGCTTCTCACTCATGTTCCATTTTTGTCGATATAAATATAGTCATTCTGTTGCTCAAGATGGGAAATGCCCACATACAATGAGAAAAAGAGAAGAGAGAGAGAAGTGCAGTATGTGGCACACAAAGCTATCGTATTTGATATTTTCCTTACCGCTCATGTTGTTGCTCAAAGCTAGAGATATGTTATATGCGACCAGACCACTGCTCATAGTCAGTCCTTCTGCTGGGAGACTTTTTTTTCTTACTCAAATTGAACAATTCTCCGTGCTAGCCTACTTTATTTCTTTGATGTATGAAAGTTTAATGATGATATTTTTGTTCCTTAGTCTCTCTCTCTTACTTTTTTCCTTGCTTTCTCCTTCTTGCTCTCTCACACTTTCTCTCTGGGTTTGTAGAGTAATGCGAACACGTTGCAACGCGGTGCCTCTTTCATATCGACATGCTTATCCTTGTGATCTCGCTATTTTTTAAGCGCCATAGTAGAATGCTGGGGAATCTGGATGGGAGCGTGTATTACCAGCCTGTCGATTTTTTTTTCTCGCTCTTGGCTAACTCTCGTTAGACCTTTCAATATTATGTTGTCTTATCTCCCTCACAATGGGGTTGTGCTGCCAGTGGAGCCAAACCCCATAAGTGGGCCATAGCTTTTTCATACATTTCCTATATACGTACGATGAGAATTTTTTTCCGCTCCTTTCCTTTTCCTTCATACGGAGCAATATGTATGTGTGTATGCATTAATTTCCTCATATATGATGAAGTGATGTGTTTGTCTACGAGTGTGTGGTGTGTGTGTGTAAATGTATGAAATAAAATGTTATACGAGGGACATTGATGGCTCTGTCCATCACTCCACTCACTCTCCACTTGTAATGTCAATTCGACGAGAGGTTACAGAGTATAGCGCTGGAAGAGAGCTTATATGCAACCAGTGCGGGCTAGCGATAAATGAAGTAGGGAACGTAAAACAATGAGCATTCCAGTTATAGGGACTTTTCATCCTGAAATGGGGGCTCTGAACTTGTTGTTTCTTCATTTTTTCTTCTTGTTTTCCCCTCCCGTGAATTTTTTTCTCTTGCAGACCTCTCCAATTCGAGAGTCATGCCGTGCAACCATATTCGTTGGCTTCGAATAATGTTTGATGGAATCGTATATAGAGTTCGAGCATGCTGGATGGAAGACTATGCATAAGTTATACATAATATGATGTGTCAAGGGAAGAGTTGCCTTTCTTCTCGCGACGTCTTGATTGTTCTATAGGAAGTTTGTCATGAAATTTTCATGTGTCCACACAATGGTGCGCGCTTGGTGCACACTTGTGCGTTCACTCTCGAAGCGAAGGAAATGAAGCCAAACGTAAATATATATAAAGTGTACATATGTACATATGTGTGTGTATTTCTCCTTCTTGGTCTTCCCGTACGTTTCCCAATTCTCGGGAGAATTTTGATGTTGTATAGAGGTTGTGTGATACGGAGAGAGAGGGAAGCTTCGCAATTCTCTTGTTGTTAGGAAGAAATAGTGCGTAATAAGAGAAGACAAGTAGTGCAAATAATGAAATACATACAAGAATTATACTGTCTTGATCTGATGTAATAGTTGTGGTGGTGATGGGCATTCGAGTCCTTTTCCTTCTTTTTTCAAGTATTCAAGAGAAGGAGAGAGAGAGAGAGATGGAGAGAGAAAAGTTTTCTAGATAACTAACGAGCCTCTTCTTGAAGGAATCTCGATTTAACAAGTGAAAGGCATAAAAGGTATTCCATAAATAGGTATGTGTATACGCTGGGCTCAACTCCTAATGGAATATATATTTAGAGTAGTTGTTTTGGACACCCGTATATACTCTGCCAAGAATACATAGAGAGAGAGAGAGAAAAGGGAAAGACGAAAAGAATGATGGGATGAGAATGATAGTACACTTTTGTGAACCTTGTTGTTTCCTTTCTTCTATCTGTACACCAGCTGAAAGTAGTATGAGCTGATACACAAGTGGAAGAATACCAGGGAGTGTTGGAAAATTGCACACTTTTCTCCTTTGAGTTTTCTCTCCGTTGCTCTCATTCCGAGCTGTCTTCCTTCCTTATACATCAATATGGAGGATTCTTTGAAGAGGAAAAAAGTCCTTCGCGAGCTCTCTCTCCATGTCGCTTTCCTTGTGTGTCTGCCTTCAGCTTCGACTCTTGCTTTCTCTTATTTATTTACAATTTACAAGAGAGAGAGAGAGAGAGAGAGAGAAAGTATATCGTTATAGTGTAGTAGTTTCGACACCAGCTTCTTTCACTTTACTTCCTACTTTCTTCTGTAAACATGCTTAGATTAGTTTACTCATTCTCCTCCTTACTTTTTCCTCTGTCACTTGGCTGACTCGAAACAATACTGTAATTACTCGTAGGCGCTTGTGTCAATGTACTGTAGGAAAAAGCTATCTTCCCGTATGTGTACCATACCACCAGCTTTGGAAATTGGTGCTGAAATAGTTGTCAAACTGATCTTCAGCCATTTCCTACGCAAACAGAAAACTTTCGCCAACAAAACCCTGCTTGATGCACTTACTCTCTCTCTTTCTCTCTCTCTTCTCTCTTTTGATTAGAAACTTCCTTTAATGGTTCGCATTGTTATAATTTGTGCGATGTACTTTTGCCACTCCAACTTTGTGTGCTACTGATGGCTGCTTGAATGTATGTACGACAGAGACGACGGAAAATCGGTTGCATCATATCACTTCTTCTTTCCTTTCTTAAGATTTCTCTCCAATTTCATTTTCTAAAGACATACATACATGCCCTTAAGGTGTGTTTTTCATATAAGTGTGGCGCTGTTGACATACTGTGTAATCACTTTTGAACATTATTTTTACACAATTATTACGAGTAACTGGATGAAAACACCCAGAAAGAGTATATAGGGCCAGGGCCATTGTGAATTGACAGATGATGACTGTTTTCTTTGCGAATCTGGACAAAAAGTGGAAGTGAAGAAAGGAGTAGTTTTAATTGGGAAAGTAGTGAAGGATTTAGAGACAATACACCACGTTCCTTTGCATAACAACAAGACAATTACTGTATTATTTTCTCTCGTCGTCAGTCATCAGTTCAGAAGATCCAGTTTGAGCTTGGGAGAGCGTAACTTTATACACATCATTCAACTTTTCTTCGTCTAGTTTTTTGTCATCTCTCCTCTCTCATTCTCTCTCACTCTCTCGGCAAACATGGCAGTGAGCAGGGAATATTTTGAAAAGTAATGAAGCACCATTGCTTCATTCAGCTCGAATACTCATTTGTTCTTTCATTCACTTGCCTCACTTCATCATTTCTCTCATGCTCTTTTCTATTTAAGTGGAGCGGAGAGAGAGCGAGAGAGAGAGGAGTCACTCGCTCAACTCGGGTAGGGTGTCGTTGTCCCCTGTTATGAATATCTTGAGCATTTTTGACATAAACCGTAATCACTCAGCATACGCGACGCGACGACGTTCTCAGTAGACACGACGAGTGCAAGATGAAAAGAAGAATGTAAAGATTGTTGATCAGTGGATGTTTTCCTGTTATTCCTATCATTTCCGCGTCCTCTCTCTTTCTTTGTGCAACTATATATGTACATATCTATTCCTTTCTCTTTCTTATTTTCTCCTATTCATTCCGTCATCCCTTTCCTTTTGTCTCTTTTAAGGAAGCCCTTTTATTTCGCTGCAGCACTAAATGTACACTAGCATGAAATTAGAATTGTTCCCGACAGTATTCGACATTTATATCAAATGTTTCCTTTCAGAAGCACATGATGGAGTTCCTCTTTTCTCCAGTGTCTCTCCGTCCACATTTTATGTATTCCTGCATACTTATACATTTCTTCATAGATTTTCTTGTGCTAGTTTCTTCTTTGTTGGTACCAAGATATTTCGGAAACTGGTTTAAAACGATTCATTTAGTACAATTCTTCAGAAACCAATTAACATTTCCTGCACAACATTAAACCTTCGCAGAGAAAACTTAAAAGATTTCATTTCACCATTTTGTACAAAATGAGTGCCAGTAAATTTTTCCATACGTTTCATCCGATTTAGGGGACTAGAGGTGTACTGTTTGCATGACGCATTTTTTTGTGGTGGAAATAGAAGTAGTACATACCTTAATGTACACACCGCACACTATTTACACATGGTGAAAATATTTCGAACTAACTGTTCTCGATGAAGACTCACATCCTCTATAGCCAATATAAAATAGTGAGTGAGACTCGGATTGCAATGAGTACGCAACACTGAAGAATTCGGCTTTGATAATTCTGGATGCGTAGAGTCAACATTCATTCACTTGATGGTGTGCCACATACGTTAAGTATCCAAACTATGCAGTATCATTTTATGTATTCTGGCTGAGGGATGGATGAAAGTGGATCTCCATTGTTGGCTCAGAGTTTGGAGCGTAATGAGAGATGATTGGTAGTAGTTTGGTTGGCTAAGTAGTGCTAAATCCATCACTACACTTTGTGACGAGACAGGACACACGACAGGAGTCATTAGCAGCGAGTGAGCAAACGAGTACAGAGTTTATAACGGGAAAAGAGAGCCTAATATATAATGCATATGTATGCACATCCCTATATGATGTTTCTCTTTCCCATTGTTTACCTTCATACATCGTATTTACTTATTCAGAGGAAGTATTTGGCATATTTATTTGCTCAGTGAAGTGGGATGGAGGGGAATGTCGTTCCTTTGATTGCTTGTTTTACAACTATATTCAACTGTTTATCGAATGCTCATTGTACCTCGTAGCAAATGTAGGCAGACGTGTGTATCCATAGTACACACGAATCACAAAGGAGTATTGACCGTAACAGACGAGAACAGAGCGAAAGAGAGAGAGAGAGAGGATGATTTTGGGGGAATAGGGAAGTGATGAGTTTTCATCATCATCATCATCATCTCGCATATTGCATGCAATCCTGAAATTCGATTGTGGCATGTAAAACTTGTAGTCAAGTACGCACATCAAAATGTATTACTCACTTTCACTCTCACCACTCAGCAATTAATGCGCGGAGGGTGATGCATATTAAATTACATTTCAAACTGGAAACGAAACAGAATACTGGGATAATATTATTAAGCGATTTGACAATAAATCCATTGGATTTCTATTGTTGGAGTGGCTGTTCCCTATTGTGCCGATAGACCTGCAGTGGCAGACAATAAGGGCGACGACGACGATGGTTGTGTCGAAGAAACAAAAACTGTTACACTCTGTTTTATCCACATCTACATATAAGCACGGGGAAGTAAGGGAGAGAGACAGAGAAGTGGTATATTGTTGATAAAGGAAGTCATAGAAATTTCAAAGCACATCTAACGGCAACGTTTATTGCAGCACTTTGATTTGTGAAAGCAAACTTGTGGGTGTAGAAAGTGTCCGTGGGTGCTTTGAGCATGAATTTACTCCACTCGGAGAGAGAAAACCAAAGCTAACGCTGGTGACGAGACGAGCTATATACATTTTAGAGGAGGAGAAGGACTTTGTTACATCATCCCCTTACAGCACGCAGTTCTCTCGTAATACCCATCAAGCCAGTTTATTGAGCTCGTTTTGTGCTCGTGGATGTATATGTTTGTGTGTGTGTGGAAAGTGAAAACCTGAGATTTCAACGAGACGTTCTGAGAGAGTGAAGGGGATTCATGATGGAAGTTGAGTCGCTTCGCATTGCATCGCTTTCTCTCTTCTCCTAAATACCTTTAGCATTTTCTCTCTCCCTCTCTCATTCGCGATCACACATCGACATGCATATTCATGCATACTTATATATACAAACACACCGCACGAGATGATGTACATTATACATGGTATGAGCTCCTCTTTCAACTTCTCATCACGATTCCAAAAAGCACCAGCTTAATGTAACTCGTAATGGAAGAGATCCTTTAAATGCACAGTGTTTAACGGAGGAAAAAAAGAGGCTTCAAGACTCACGACTGAAAGTAATTTTCCTACTTTAATGTGCACAATGTTTCGGTGGCACGCTCAATCTCCTGAATTCTGATGGACCTCATCTTCCGCCAAAAATATTTCACTTTTTGTCTCCCAGTTTCCTTCCGTATGTGAGCCATATGACTTAAAATCTTACTTGAACACGAGCAAAAGCAAACATTTTCTAGCTCGTAAAAATGTATCTTAATTGTTGCATCATCATCATCATCACTAGTTTTCGCCACATTTTGAAATACGTGCAGAGTCACTTTCTCCGGGGAAAATGTGGAGGAAAAGCTACGACAGTTGTGCTTGATTATTACACACGTAGCCAACTTTTAAGCATCCACGCACGGGGAATTACGGATGGTAAACAGTCGTTCTTTATTATTTGATTTGCCTCCATCACTTCCACACGCTCAACGACTGCAACGTGTAAGCCATGTGTAAATTTTATTTCACATTTTCACATCACAATAAAATAAGTGGCACGGCATTTCAAAGGAATAAAGGAAGTGAGCTAAGGGAGCATTGGGAGAGAATGACGACGGTGTGTGTGTGTGTATGCGGCTGTCGTGTCGCCCATAAAATCGTATTATGCTCCGGCACACACTCACAATAAAGGGTACATGCGAGGATTCTTCTGTCAGCCGGAGCTAGATTTATAGTGTGGTTGTCACCAATATTGGGGAAATACACACAAAGTGGGAAAAACCGATCAAGTGTATCAACCCACACAGATTATCCTTTCAATCCAAGTGATGCAATTTCTGCAGTACACCAAAAACCTGCCTTCTTTCCCTTATGTCGGCTGTTAAAAGGAGATTAGCTCTTGTGCTTCCTCCATTCACCAAAAACTCTTCTGTGTAAGTGTGCAAAGCAAAAGGCGAGAATAATCTGTGTAATGCAAGCTCTCTCTCTCTCTCTCTTCTCTTTTCTCTCCTGTTTCTCTCCGTCTCCCTCTAAAAAAATTTTTATTTGATTCATTCACATAATGTGCAGTTTATGCAGCATAAAGCAAAGTGGAAAGTGTGAGTAGGTTCTTTATCTTGTCAACATATAAGCTTTTCTTGAAAACCAAGTGTGGGGATCCAAGCTGAAAAGAAGAGTTCTTCGTAGTCATATATATGTCTCCGTTTCGTACCTAGATGCACTTACGGCAAATCATATTACGGACGGATGCTTGCATGAAGTGCATACATGCTTAAGTTCCTAATTCTACCGTCGCCACCGCTTCCCAGCTCTTCTTTTTGGCGACAACTAAGTAAAAGAAAATGTCCTCCGATGAGTGCATTGTGATGATACAAACTTATCGGATGCATGAAATGCGCTACTATACTACGACGGGAGAAAGGTGCGTAAAAACTTTCCTTTTTGGCATAGTTCGTAGCTATCTGCTGGCGGAAAGTATCTCATCCTCGTCATATATGAGTTGCTGCGACTGACTGAAGTGAGAGTAGCTCTGCTGAAGCTGATCATTGTGGGTGGTGATGCTTCTCTGTCTCGCGACGAGCTCATGTACTCTTTATTGATATCGCAGAAAGAAGGTAACTCTGTATATCACCAAGACTGGCTATATATAAATATATAAGGGCAGAGCACTGAAGCAATATATTTAATAAGGGGAAGAAAAGGTTTAAAATGGAAGTAAAAGTGCTGATAAAAGTGAGCTTAACTCGATTGTTACTGTTGGAAGAATTAGAGTTCACAAGATTGTTCACATCTTGCATGGGACATCAGCAATAATTTTAGAGCGGCTTAATATGCCGCGACGCGACTCAACTTTACCTTCTTTCTTCCCTTCCTTATTTCCCCTACAATGGGCTCTCCAATGGAAATGGAAGGAAGCTCAAAAGGTAGCTCTGAAAAGTTTATTGTCGTCTCTTCTTCATATTATGTGTTTCGATCCTTTAGATATAGGCGTGAGAGGATATAAATATATATATGTGCATATGTGTGCGATGCAGAAAGTTTTCACTCATTCATTTCATTTGTCCCTTCTTCAGTTCACGTCTAATTTCATCACGTTGTTAAGTGTATGTGTGACATGGTGAGTGTTGACAGACTCGTAGCACTTTTAATGACTTTGCTTGTGCCGGAGTATAGTAGCTCGTGTAGAGTGAGCTGAGGAAAAAAGCCGTTTTCTTAAATCCATTTCTCCATTCGCCACACATTTCATAAATACGTAATGCCTCCCACCATTATCACCATTCTTCGACACTCCTTTTGATTGCAAAATATAAGGGAGCACACCAAAACTCTACAAAATTCCCCTCGTTTGTATGCACACCAGGTGGAAGGGCCGTACGCCCTAAACTTCTCGCCAAAAAACGAAGTCTTATTTTTATACGCAAGCATTTTCATCGAAAAAATTTCACCTGTTTTAGATTTGGTAAATTGACATCTCCTTGCCCGCATGCAAATCCTTTCAAATGCGTATGGGGAGACACAATTGAAATTATGAATTTAGATATGAAACGACCGTCTGCTTTAGCCCAATTCAAATCGAAAGTAAACTTTGGATTACGCTCCGAACACGGTAAACATTTAAGGAGTGGTGTGCAAATTGATAGAGAATGCATTAAGAATTGTGCCTCTACACATCCACTTGTCACTTGCTCGAAAAGCTGCTCGTATATATTTAGTTGGAAGGTGTGGAAGCGCTTGGAAGAAAGCGAGGTAGAGTATAGTAGAGCAGCCATTCAGTGTCATGAGGACATGGTCCGCTCCCAGCATCAAACACTTGAAAATACAATACAATATCTAGAATGTCTTCCGCCTTTCTGCATTATTGACACTCGACTAGACGATTTTCCCTGGAACGACTACAATCATCCCGTTATATAGTAATATACTTTAGATGCACACTTCTCTCTCCTCGACCATCAGTTTTCCTACGAATATGGTCGCCCGTTGTTGCCCCCTCAATTGTGTGTTGCTTCTTCAACAACAACTCCAAATCATGGGAATGGGGAGCACTACGAAGAGGGAAAAAAGATGAACTCTGCTGAAGTTTACACGCACATTATTTGTCGCGTTCCAGTTCCAACAAGCGAACGAGAGAGACATGCATATATACATATTTCCAAAGTGTCCGAAATGTAGTGTGCGTTGTGTCAAATATATGAACAGAATATCAGCAAGTTTCTTTCTCTCTATTCTGTTTTCATGAACGCGAGTATGTAATAGTTGTTCAGCATAGTATTATTGAGTTAGTAAAAGAAAGCACACTGCACAGGCCACTGAACTCTTTTCTCACTCTCCACTCTATTTTCTTGTATTTTTTTCTTGCAAAAAAAAAATATATTTCCTGATTCATCTACATTCCGTCATTCGCTCACATTCATTTTCCTCGAATGATTCCTGATCTCATTGGAAACATCTCTCGACACTAATGTAACTTGCAACTTTCTCTGCGCTCGTGGATTCTCTTATGTAACATTTCTTATGGCTTCTCGGGAAGAAATGAAAAATGGAGGAACTCAACGGGAAAACAAAGCATATTAACATATCTTATGCACATATCTAAGAATTCGTAAGAATACCTAAAGGCAGGTTATGTACAAACATAAATTTTCGATGTTATCAATTACTTTTTTTCCTCCTGTCGTTGAACGTTTCAAAATATATTCGTTTTGTGGTGCATTGCCAACCCAATATACGGGGGCCTCACTTCGCGTAGGGAGGTTGTTTGTTGTATCGAAGATGAAAATTGTATGGGTGAATTAACTTGCTATTTAAGAAAGTAGACTATTCGTTTTTTTTTCTTTCCTATTTGCTGTGTATGTGTGTGGTGTGAGTCTGGGTTTGTCGATCACAGGAAATGATAAGTAGTTCCAGGCGAGGTCTGCCATGATATGCTCTATCATCGACAACACTACTGCGGCCATCATTATAGAAGGCATAAAAACCGCCCATCTCCCCCTCATGACTGCACGATTTTCTTAAGAAAAAAACTTTTTCTCCTACTGATAAACTTATACATGTACTCCACTGATTTTTTTCTTTCTCTCTCTCTCTCCATTTTCTAATATTGTTTTCAACGATTTCTTTGTTCTTTTTTTTCCTTGTACATTTTTTCGCAACCATATCTCTCCTATAATCTGAAAGTATAACGAAGTGCTTTTCCACAGGAAAAAAAACCTTGCGGAGTAAACTATTCTGTGCGGAGAACTTGTTATATACGTTACATAGAATCTAGCCATATGCCACGACATGTTCCTTTTTTATATCTATACTTATTTATTATAATACGGGCGAAAGCTTGATTAAATAGGCAGATGAGGACTGAACGAATTTTTTCTTTCCTCCGAACCATCCGAGAAGGAAAACTTAAGTGTTGTGAGCCATTTGGTGTAGACGCTAGTTCACCATCGAGAAGGAAATGATTGGGAGCTGATAAGTTAAATAGCATCTGCAAGTATTTATTCCTCAATTTAGCTCCTTTTTTCCACTAGCATATCGTGGGCCAGGTTCTTTTTATTTCCACCTAAATATAACTTGCATTTATTCCTACTGAAAACCCTGTTATGAGATGTCTATAGCAAACACAATGAGTACAAAAAAATATTGGCGTATGTTCTCCGAAGGAAATTCACTTTTTCTTTCTTTTTTAGTTTTTGCGTGAAAAGTTGACAGTGCATTTATTCACATTGGCTATCCCACTATCCCTTGAATTAATGCAAACTAAACTGCACTCACAGATGTAGGCACAGTTTACTATTATGAATTATGGGGATGACTTTTTTGTAGATTTGTCTGCCGTCTTTAATTTTTGGGGATAAGTGTGGAAGTGCATTCTCCCAGTGGAACCTTTTTCTCTAGACACTGTTTGAATCGTGTAAGTGCATGTTAGCTTAATATACTTAAAAGTAAATTGGACTTACTGCTTTGAATAAGATTTGCCCATAAAATAGTACACGCTTTCATAATAAAAGGTTTTTGCTCAAGCAAAGTACTTCTACGCGCGAGAGGTGGGGGCAAGGAAAAGGAGCTGAAAGTATCGATCAAGACAATATGCTCTTAAATTCCTTATCGTGCTAACGATATCGATACATGCTTCTCCATGCATTTATACTGATCGTCTCTGATTTTTATTTGAAACTGTGTAGCTCAGAGAAAGAGCTCACACCTTTTTTTATACGCTTTTCCTCTCCTTCCCTGGGTTTTCCAATTTCTTCGACTCGCTTTTCGTGTTTACCAACGAGGTGAAAGACTTATAGGAAAATAAGTTTCTGAAAAGAATTCCGAGTCTTTTTATGAGTGTTCTTTTGTCTTTCTATTCCAGTTGAATTCCTTGTTCATTCCTATTCGTATATAGTCGCATTGTAGATCAATATATGAATATTTGACACTGCTCTCCTTCTCTCTGTTTTCACATGCATATTTTGCGAATACAATCCTTCAAAAGGGGGTGTCGTGTGACGACGAATCAAGTACATACGGGAAATGCTATTGAGTGTGTGTGTGTGTGGCATTTCATCTTCATCTGTATTGCCTATAGTGGTACAAAATATATATATCACCCAAGTTCGTTATACTTTAAAATGTCAGTGGAGCAATATTGTAGCATGTGTGCTATACCTGTAAAATAATTGTGAGCGTGTTTTCTTCATTCACTCAATGGAAAGTGCACACCTCTACTCCAATCACAATTGATTGCCACTCGTTAGGTATACACCGTCTACAAGGTATAATTAGCCAATTACGAGTCTCTTGTGGAATAATGAGAATGTCCACATGTGCGGATATGACGCACTTAAATCCAATCTCAATTAATTAAGCTGAAAGTTTCCCCTCTGATATTAAATAATAATAATCCGCTCTCTCATGTGTGGCTCATCTGTGAGTCCTTTTCCTTTTTGCGCACCAGTTGGCTGACTGACAATGAACTCACTCAAATTTGTCAAGGAGCTTTTTTACTGACTCCCATTCGAAGACCACATAAACTTGCAATGTCTGGAAGTTTCGAGTGTGGTGGTGGTGGAAAAGAGTTAGGTTTGGAGTGACAACAGCTTCCATTGTAGTAAATGTAGAGGTCAATGTAGGGGTTGTGTCAAGTATGGGTTCTACTTTTCACTGATCTACTTCACTAGTCAAGTTTTAGAATAAGTTGATGAATCAAACCTTATCAGATTTCAAATTAATTACGACTGTAGTTAACTTTCC
>JAQFZW010002950.1:0-14789 GCA_034687055.1 Heteromurus nitidus
CTGGTTACGAAACCAACGAACGTATGCTTTGGTTTGTTGTTTGTGTATACCTATTATCCAATCTTGCAGACAACAAACCAGCACCAGCGTAGTCATTCCCCATGAAACGTCATGCTATAATAGCGCATGATGTATACTAAAAAATCGAACAGAAGCTTTCTTAAGAAGTTCGTTGTGAGTGACTTTAAACGAGAGTGGAGGGAAAGGAAGTTTCATAGTGAATAGAAGAAGCAAGTGAGTTAGTTGGCTGGTATGGTGGATTGAATAGAGAGCAAGTTTATTGTTTGCTCATGTTCAACTTGAGCTTAAGTAATGCGTAAGAAAAGGATGAATAATTTGAAGTATATGACTACATGGTTTTCGGTTTTGAGGCATAAAATTGGTCTTTCGAAATTCGATGTAAGCTGAGAAGGTTGTGTAGGTAGGTGATCCTCAATCTCGGTTGGTTTTTGTTATGTGTATATAGCAGTCTAAGCAGTCCCATTTTCTATCTCTGCATTATGTTCATCCGTTACGGTTCCGTGAGTCTTGGGTACACACTATGTTACACGACGGAGGAAGAACACCGGTAACATTTTAGAGCCTAGCTTTAATGAGACACACACATTCAAACGTAGCAGCATACCTGTTTAATATTAACACGGTCTTGGAGAAGTCATTCTGGTGTTTATATAAGTAGCTACTTACACGAAGATGTTCCTGCAATGGAGTTACATCCTACATGTAGAGTAAACCAACAGAAATAGAAAAAAAGCATAGAAAAATGCATTATGCGCATTGTGTATTCATGTTATGTTGTTATTTCCAATTTGTGTTGCTGTCAATAGTTGTGTAAGGCTAGTATTTTACCTTCTTTATGTGCATATATAAACATCCACTTATTACTCATTTTTGTATTAGGAGCTTTTCCAGTGCAGAACTTGCTCATGTAGTGGTGGAATATACAAGCCTTTATGGATCGGTACTACTATTCTGTGCGCATTGCATTGTTGTAAATACATTGTCTGGTTTAACGACGTGGGTAGGGAAGCCTTATGTATTATTGGCGAGTACGAGATAATGTTTCTGAGAGTCGCGCTGCGAAAAGGGACTAATCAAAGAAGAAGGTGGAGTGGAGAGTGAGCGAGTGAATCAGACAACAGATGGATAGAAAAAAGTTAAAGATAACATTCGTATTTTTTGCGAATCAACCCTCTGGCCAGGACGTTTACCCCTTCTTTACGTCTCGCTCGTCATCTCGCGCCTTCTCTCCCGTAGTGTACGCCCGTTTTGAGGGGAAACTTTCAGTTTACTTCAAATTTTGTGTATATTTTCTAACTGTCCAACGTAAACAAAGACTGGTTAGGTACCGTCTGCAGAGCATTTGACATGGCATATACATAATATTACATCATGAATTTTAGAAAGATGATGACGAGGCATGCAATGCAAAGTTTCGATCTTGTTTCTCCCCAGTTAAGTGAAATAAGTTCTGTGGCAGGACTGGTTCATTCCCCCGTGGTATGTGAGATTCTTTGTGTCTTCATCGAAGAATGTGTAGTATGGACTGCGTAGAAGAGGTGGAAAATTAGAGAAGCACCGCAGTAGTAGTTCGCATTAGTCAAATATAATTCTTGAGTGAACGGTGATACGAAGGATTTACTTAGGTTCCCTTTAACAGGGAAAATTGTTTTCTGAAATGCACCACCAGCATTGTACATGCACGTATCATTTGTGTTTCATACACAAAAAATATTTCCGAAACAATTGCGTTTGCTTTTTGAGTGTTTTCCTGCTTTCATATACTTTGGGATTAGGAAGGACGTGGACTCTTGTTGCTGTCGATGTCTAGCACAACTGTAGATTCCCCTTGTAGAGTTGTGCGAGCAAATGTTTACTATGATTCTTTTCCTGATTATGGAAGGCTCGATTTTGTGCACATGCCTGCTTATGTTACTTTACCATGCATTTAAAGGCAGGAAACTAACATGCACACTACATGTTCAAAAAAAGAAGCGACGAAATTGCGTTTATTTTTTTTTGCTTTGTCACAATACTGCTCACATACACGCTGCATACGTATCCCAAAATAAGGCATACAAATATCACGCTTCGTTAGTTCGAAGAATGCTGAGGACTGGAGGGCCTTGAACTTCGTTGTTGAAATTTAGAAAAATCTTAGAACCTTGTTTTCGCGCAAATCCGAGAGATTTTATGCCCAAAATAATCATGTGAAGCACTTCAAGCGATTTTACTTTGCAAATGATATTTCTCAAGACGTGTCTAAAGTCATGTGTAGGAAATACACGCGTATTAAAATGTCAGTCTGTTATAAGATGGTTATAAGAAGGTCAAAATCCCAACATATCAAACAAGATCATAAAATTTTGTTTATTCCATCTCGAGAAAATTTTCCCGTGTTCTAATGTTTCTTTCTTGGAATAGGAAGGTATTGTGTACACCCTAAATTTTGTACATTGTAGATAGGACAACTTAATTTATAAGATTTACAAATGGTCATTGTATTGTAAGGCATGTCAATGAAAGACTTTGTTAAATGATAATGGCCCTTCCAAGAAAAATATCCACCACCTTTTCTTGGTAGTTGGTGGCATCATTTGTTTAATTATTGTCTCCATAATCCTCGAAGTCATATTTTATGGATGGAATTGGTGATGCATTTGGTTAGAATACATACTTACTTCGTTGTGTATGAATGAGTAAGACTTTTATATTACACGACATTTTATGGCGTGAATTCATGGACTGGGTTTGTAGGGACAACAGAGGTCTTTCTTTGATTTCGGCGAAATGATTACGATGCGCATCATTTCCTTATAAATGACTGTGACCAAAGCCGGATGGAGAACTTATTGCGAGCGTTTTCGTCATGGTCTACTTTGCTTAGGAGAGAACTAATCTAAAGATTATGTGACACCCGGCCTGATTCAATTTAGCATTTAACCCAAACTGTAGATTACTTATTTGTTTTTATAACAAAGAAATCTCCACATTTTTTCTTATCTCCAAAAAATATCTCAAACGAGTGTAAGTTTTATACGTATTACCACAAATTGTTTTTGTTTCTCTTGGTTGTGCAGTGAAGTGATTTGAGCGTAATATGTTTGTATTTCTACAGGGCAGGTTGCTCTCAGTATAATTTACTCTCCCAGCTAAGCCAGTCCTGTGTCCTGTCATATGACGATAACAATCTCAAAGTCCAATCAAAATGACTCACATTAACTTTGTTCATGTAAATGAAGCAATATGTGTGGCCAAGTTTCTATTTGCTAGTAGGTATTTCAGAGTTTTGTAATGCTGATTCCGCAGCTAATCAAAAAGCAGTACCCAAATGTTTGCACATATACATGTTTAATTTTTTGTCATGAAATGCAAATTACGTGCGTACTGTGCGAATACTATATATATAGACGGACTTAAGCTCTCACAACTTGCATGCATGCCAATTAAAAGTGTTAATCCGAGGAAACTAAGGATAAAGTAAAATCGATTGTTTGTGGTGTGCTGCCACTTCGGACAGTGGAAGCAGTTTATTCTGATTCAAATATAAAAGGCGTTGAATGTTTTTCTCTTTCCATGTACATTCCCTTCTATTGTAATGTGAAAGTTTTTGCAAGAACAGCGAGCTCCTCTCTGGCTGCGAATATAATATTTCAGGGGCTGTTATGGGAAATTTATTCACTTTCCAGATTTTTGAATAACTGAAACTTGAGAAGACTGTGATGTTTCAGTTGAATGCGCTCTAAATGTATTATCCTGTTCGAGGATATGGGCGGAAGAATCAACTTAAGAATATATCCCTTAGGGAGGGAGACTTAGAAACTAAAGTTGGCAAGAACATTTCTCTTAACTTTGTCATATGCACTTCCATTCAGATCAAGAGAACAACGCCAGAGACTGGGGGCATATTTTGTTGCAAGAAGTAAGAACGGATTCTTTGTAGGTTATATACGTACATAAGTTTCCTTCTCTGACTTCTATTAAACAGTAGGTGTAACATTATAATAAAAATGTAAGCTTCATTGTTACGAAAAATGAAAGTTTCGTCCCTTTTCTGCTTCTCCAGCTAAGGAGAGTCTAATCTACCCTCAGAGTTTCCAGTCACGCTTATAATATATTTATGCTTAACTGTTCCTTTCTTCATCCTCACTGATTGTAATGCTTTTTTCATTGGAATGTTATTTAATCTCCTTGAAAAGTAGCAGATTAGAAAAGGTTTTCAAGAAAGGATAAAAAGTTTCTTCTTGAACTTTATTCCAGAGATGGAATGTATTGCTTGTGAGGAGGTGCTGCATGATGTACACAATGTACAATAGTAAATCGCGTACGTAATATCCACACGAAGTATTTAGAGGGACGTATGACTTGTAAACTGCTCAAAAATGGAAGGAGTTGAGATAAGACAGGAAGTCTGTGAAGTGTCATATTGCTGGTAAACTCCTCCTGCTTAAAGAAATTGACGATGAGTGTAAGAAGGAAAATGGATAGATGAAATTTGAAAGAGCGAGAATGAAAATCGATGGTGATAGTGCGATTAGAGCCCAATGTTACATAATGCTCTAGGAGTGTACAGTACGGTGCTCATAAATTTTCTCGACGAAATCAGCTCCTAAACAAAATATATGTGAGCCATTTACCCTGACGTTGAAATAGACTATAGACATATATGAACAAAATTGTGTGCCTATACTTTTGACATTCGATAGTGACTATCTTTACTGTAAATGGGAGTAGGATGCGTGTATGCATTCATGCGTTGAGCTTGAATTTTGGATTTTAAAGGGATTTTTTAGTGTACACATTATAAAAAACTTTTCAAATGCTAATAATAAATCTGTTGAAAGGTAGCAGGCATCCTGCTATAGTAAATCCATACATACTTAAGTTAGTATGATGGAGACTTGATGACTTGCTTGACCTGGGATACCAAAAGAGACATTGCCCTTTGAATGTTTCGTACTCTGAAGTTGGTCCTCTGGGACATTCAAGTGTAGAATTTTGTTCAAAATAAATGCTTGGTTGAAAAATTTATTTATTTCACAGAATGGGACAACTTATATGGATATGTACGTATCCTTGAAGCAAGTGGTTTGCTTCATACTGGAAAAAATTAAGTTAACACACATACATATAAAGGAGACTAATCTTCATGCCATTAAAACGTAGACCGTCTTAAAAACTGCGTCATGCTACATTAAGCACTATATTCACCCAAGAAAGGAGACCTGAGATTTTGTTGCTGGAATAGAGTCACCCATCGTTTAGGTCAAATAGACATGACATGATATGATGTTGCATGTAATGGTTATGGGTTTAGTTGGAAAGGAGATAAGTGAATGTTTACATTCAGAGTCTTGTTTTTGCGCCGAAATTATTATCTGCAATTTTAAAGAGATGCGAGTGCTTAAAAATTCTTCCATATTTCCATATATAGCCACCTATTCTCAGAAGTACCAAAAGCACGACCACTTTTAACTTTAACCCTCTTTCCTTGATCCTTTCTGGAGCTCTCGTATGTCGAAGTCGAGGTATCGGGTTTCAAGAAGACGAACAACACGCATTAGACATGTATATGTGCACTGGTTGAGTTGAGAGACAAGTGAGTGATTTGAGTTTGAGAATGATATGTCTAGATGATGATTCATTAATGTGCTTCTATCCTAAATGAGCATGAGTAAGAAATTTTTGGGAGGAAGGATGCTGAAAACATCGTTACGCCCTACAGCATTACGAATTTATCCCATTACAAAGATTTTCGTCATCTACTACTTTGCTTGCTCAACATTTTGTAACTTTCGTCTGAGATAAGTGCCGATGAAAAAGAGAAGAATTTCTGATCCAACACATAATAATCATTCCCACGATATAAAAATTTGGATCTGATTAAGGACGAGATAGAAGGACGCATAAATATATATAGCGATGGCATAATGGCTAAAAACTACGAATTTTTATGCACATTTTGTGGACAAAATCTTAGTTATTTTATTTTATGAGGTTCAGTGCGAGAATCTACACCAGCTTTGGGCTATGTGCTTTGTTAATCAGACTCAAGTACAGATATGTAATGCGATCATGTGTGTGTTTGTTGATTTTGAAGCGGAAAGGTAATAGCACTTCGCTTTGAAAAGCGACAACCACTTTTTCTGGAGTGTATTTTGTACAGTTCCAGTTGTAGAATAAATTACTCCCGCTCCATCCAATTTTAGTACAAATTCGGCACTATATAGTTAGTACTAATAGTTTGTACTACGCGTACGCGTCCACATTTACTATAAGAAATATTTTACATGCTTTCATTGTTGGTTCAAGTAAGTAATGAAAACGAATGTTAATATATTATAAGATAGGCAGATAGCCTCCTCGTCACGACCAGGGTCTGGTGAAAGTAATAACGTTCACTTGTTTGAATAGTCGCAAAAGCTCGCCAAACCTTGTAAAGATGGTATGAAAGAGTTGTTGTGGTAAAATGTAAAATATTTGCACTTCTGCGTAGCATCTCTCTGAAACTCCTGTCAGTGAGAGATAGTCTGGTAGCTAAGTGCTAAATGTTGGGTATGCACATGGTTGAGAAATAATTGTATTTTTGTGTGCCTATATACCGTGCCGTGTGTGCATGTGAAAGGGCAATTTATAACTTGGAGATGTGTGTGGTGTGTCCCGCTTCGTACAGTTGGATGAGTTTTAATTGACTTTTTACGGTGTGTAAATCGGAAAGGAAGGCACACTGTTCTCGCTATTATGAATTTTGAAAGAACGCGTTCTAAACTTTCATGCATTTCTGTAAATATTTGTTTGGTGACGCCAGCATTTACATTCATGCGAATTTGAACGCTCCACAGTGATATGAATAAACAAGGAAGCGAATATCCCTTTCGTCTCCAGTTTTTAACTTTATATTGTCTACCGGCGCTCGGCAGTTTTCAATTTCAGTCGTGTGTTAGAGTAAAACCCAATGAAGCAAGGCCATGATATGGTTGCTGAACGAATGAGAACAATGAAAAAAGATAAATCTTCCGAAATGCTTGCTTGTGCTTCACTCGAACCTACGTTCGCTTGTTGTTCCATGTCATCTATCCTTTTGTATTTCGTGGTTGGAAAGTTGGAAACTTCTTTTGAATCAGGACACTTTTAAAATTAAATTGAAAATTGTATGAGCAGCTGTGTACGGAAAATTCCTTCCAGAAAAATATGCGTTTTGGGAAGTTGTAATTCTTTTGATGAACTGGTTTTTCTATGTTTGTATTGCAGTTCCTTAATGTTTATACATTTGCCATGCCATATAAGGATATTGCCTAAGTTTCTCGAATTGCGCTAGTTTGCCGGTTTGAAAAAATACTAGATAATTAGCTATATATCTTACGACTGTGTATTCGTTGTGGAAAACTGCCCATGGCGTGTGAAGTTCTTAGAAGTTTTTTATTTACATCGTATTTTTCTCTTTTCAAGGATGAAGTTTTATTATCATGGTTCAAACAAATTTAACTCATTTCAAACAAACACTACATCTTGTACCGTACCGGGTGGCACAGCCTGAGAAACACGAGACGATTGAGAACTGGGATTGTTGCCTTCGCGCGTTTCGTTTTTGGTTGTGCCAAGGGAAAAAATTAATCGTTTCTCCCCACTGGGCGTGTTTGCGAAAATTTAAGTTTTCTGCGAGCTATTTTAATACATGTATAACATAACGTTCTAAAAATACCTACGTTCTACATTATATGTATGTAGGAAATAATATAATATATACCAAGCTACGCGTTTGCCCAATCAAGTAAATAGTTTACTTGTTGGTCTGTAGTTCACATATTAAATTACAGTGGCCACTATACCTCTGCACCGCAACGCGTAATGAGATATAATTATGACATCGATATACCACACACCAGTTAGTGGTGTACTGGACGGTCGCAAACACCATTTGAGTGGGCTTAATCCAGGTAGAAATTAGCACTGCAACAGTCGTAAATCATTTCTTGTTTTATCGACGTTGTACAATCCGCCATCAAATCGTTTCAAAAGATGACTTGAAGGAATCTATTACTCTAGGATGTACATAGTTGAATCTTGAAGAAATGTATATACCGAAACGCGGCTGCATGACTTTTAAAATTGTAACCATAATATATGCTTTATTCGCTTGTATCCTCCGTCATGCACAACTTTGGACCTGAAGACTACACGCAGGGAAGACACAAGTTGCATCAAAAACCATAAAAGTATCAATGACTTCGCCATACCAGATTTACAAGGGTTAGTTGAATGCGTGCCACTGAGACGGAAGGGCTGTGAAAGTAAAACTTCAACTCATGTGTGCTTGCTGAGTGAAAGCACTTTCTAAGATATGAAAAATCACTATTACGTTGTTGGACATAAATATGTAAAAAAAATTGTGACAGCAAAGTTGAATCACCCTGGCGCACACAAGCAAAGAGCCGGTATGTACTGAATTCAAGGGAGACGAAATTTTAGATGAGAAACTTGGTTTTCAACTATACGAGGGCGAAGAAGTAAGCATGTTATTTAGAGGGTTACATCCGTATCGTATCAAGTACTGGTGACTCGGCTGCTGCTCCTCTCATGGTTGAAAATCTCTTATTGAGTGTCTATTGAGCTTGAGGAAGATTTCCCTTACGGATTTGATAGTGGGAGCCGTGCTAGTTAGACATGCTACTGTACGTCGAGGCAGAAAATTCGGAGAGCAGACTCCCGTTTTGTCTCATCTTGCCCGTAACGGCACGTCTATGCTGTGCGTAAAGACTTCCGTAGAAAATATATGTGCACAGACGTGTACAGAATGTGAAGAAACGTACATCCAAGGACTTTTGCAGATTGCGTATATTTGGAAGGCGGATAAAAAGTTGTAGACAGTGATGTAAGAAATAGCGGTACTTGTCTGGCAAGGTTTTTTGATATGTTCCATGACCAACGCCATGCACGAACCTCATGAGTTTTTTCAGCCGTTTTAGGAATTTTAACCCAGCGTGGCTGGCAGAACCTTGACAATGAATACCTACTCTCTTTCACTGTCTGCGTGAGCTAACACTGTGCTTATGTAGATATGCTGCGTAATGCGTAGCGTGTATCTCCTTCATTGCAACTTTTACTTGCAGCTGTTATCCGAACGGCTTCTTTTATGGCGTTGGCCATTTCCTTATATGCTTGCTGCATCCATCCCCTTGTAAGAGCTCGAAGTTGGAAAGATTTGCTGCCCGGAATGTTGTTACACGATATCATCGTTGTCAATAATAAAGGGGAAAGCATAACCCCGTAGCATAACTTAGAGCTGCATGTAGCGACGTAGACGTAGTTGGTATGTATGAGCTCTGTAGAGTAAAGTATACACCGAGAGCATGGATCTCTGAAATGGAGAAACTACTATTTATGTATATAGATAATATATTATATACCAAAAAGAGCAGTGATGGTGGGGGCCGTGTTGGTGACGTTTAGAATATTAGTAGGAGTATATCGAATGCAAAAGGGTGCAGTGCAGTTGTTAGATATAAGCTCATGGTATATATGTATGTATAAGAAGCAATTTCATTCAGCTATTCCGGTGCAAGCGAACTTTTCCAGGGAAAGGAGACGAAAGACGATGACTACGACAAACTGCAATAGCACGCCCACCCCTTATCCTTCTTTTCCTCCATTTTTCCTTTTCCCTACTATTGCATCCTCTTTTTCTCTTTTCTTCACTTGCTTTTAAGGGGTGATGTTTTTTAGAGTTGTAAATTCCTCGTCCGTTGACTCGCCCGTAGTGTTTTCCTGTTTAACTAAAAATCCACGAACATGAAGCATTGCATAGGTCTGTCTCGATCTGATGCGCTGCTTGCTTGATGTCGTAGAAATGCTAAGTAAAGGAAAAAAGGATGAGTACAGGCAAAGCTAGGGAACCCTCCTTGTGAAAATACTGCACACTTGTGTTGAGCAGTTCTCCAGGAAGAAAGAGAAGTAAAATGTCATTTGTCACTATTGTCACTCGTTGGTCGATGTGGTTAAATGAAATGACTTTGCCAACGAGAAGCGAAACTTGATGCAATGTTCTTTTGACTTAAAAAATAGCTGCTAGAGTAAACTATCTTCTTCCAATTAGATAGTTGTCGCGTTTGTCACAATGTTTTGTGCATTAGGTAAGATGTTGATGATAAAAACGGGGAGAATGCGCACTCTGCTTAATTTTCTACAAGTCGTAATTTTACGAGCACGATTGAACCAAAAACCTGCGGATCCGTAGTACTTTCATGGATAATCATATCGTCGAAGTTAGCGTGGTGCATTGTTTCAATATTAGGATTACTCAAGAGACTAGTGGCGAACTAACCTCATCTTCAATCTAATCTTTAATTCGTGAATAATATCTAACCCACTGCATTGATGATGAGTATTATGAGTTCGAGAATGATAACGATTTGTGATAGTGATGATGATATGGTTATGACCAGTGATGATGATAATCATTCTCTTTGTGTTTCCCTGTCTGTGTAAAGTGTAAGCTTAAAGGAAGTCATCATAACTAAAGTTTCACTGGAAGAGTAAGATAAAGTCAACTCTAAAATGTGGATATAATGAGGCGTTTGGTTCATTGATTTTGTTTGTATAATGGGGCTGGATAGGATGTTATATTGAAGGAAGTTTGCATAATGACTCACGCTGTGAGTAAGTGCATGAGAAAGTGCTTCTGCTTTCTGTTGTACTGCGCTATGAGTTCGTGTCGTGTAGTGGGAACTGGGACTGCATCATCCCATTTGTTTGGCACGCTCATTTGCTTCCTGAATACTTGGTAGATTAATGTTGACCAGAAATCAGTCCATAGTCCAGCCGTCCACGAGCACATGATGTTAAGAACGTTTGTAATCCGGAACTATATATGGCTATACTTCACTTGACTGTCTGAACAGAATAAATACCATGCACACATTCGTATAATCGTATATGTTAAAGTAAACTATGGAATGCAATATATTGTGCATGTACGGTGGAGATGTCCTTTATCAGGCTGCACTCTACCTTTCAAGCTCACTCCAAAATTGTGATGTTTGCGGTGGCGTGTTATACTTTTCCTGACTGATGAAAAAAGTGCTTTACTATCAGCACACAAATCAAACCGGTGGTTTCCAAATGACAATTTAACGTCATCATCAGTGGTTGCAGCAGCATGTGACACTACGAATGAGTGCATTATATGCGTATTTCTATTTACCGATATGGACAATACTTGCGATAACATTATGTTTAAGTTTACTTATATATTATCGGTGTAATTTTTAATGTTTAGGATGGGTTGCTGGGCACTATTTAGTTTTTAAACGATGTCTTAGTCATGATCTTAGTCAAGACTTTAATCATGGTCTTAATTATCGAGTGGTTGACTGTGGTATTAGGTATATGAATGTTATCAATTTGCGATAATTATTTTTTGACTAAGGAATGCGAATTAATTCTTGCTAGTGCAACCTTGATAAATAATAACTCAAGGAAGTGGGCTTCAATGACGTAACGCTTTCCCACGCTCAACTTTCCAACTGCTTACGTGCACACATTTTGTTATCGTTGTAGATTCAGTTGTAAATTAGATGCATTGTGTGATTTGATTATTACAAGAGTTTAATTTCAAGTAATAATTGTTTGTGATATGATATATACCCATCTTCATCTTATTCAATAGCAGCCGTTATATTGAATGAAAGAGAGCAAGCATCATTGTAGTGGAAACAATTTTTAGCTTTCTGTGTAAGACTTTCGTTATAAGTGCATGACGAGGAACATGTATGACTCGACAATATGACGATTTGATTCAGCATGATTCAAAGAAGAAAGAAAACTCGTAGCCTTTTATAGACGTCTGGTGTGTAAACAGCATCAAGTTGTACGCATTCTGTACGATAAGGTTATAATGCTTCCTCATATTATGTGGAGTACAATGTGAACGAACATGTAAGATGATATAGTTATAATACTTGTTGTATCCTCTTTCGTTTGGGTACATGCATAACCATATTATGCACTGTCTCTCTGAAAATCTGGAATGGTGGTGTTAAGCTGCTGCTCTGTTGCATGTTTATTACTTGGGGAAGATTTTTGGGTTCAGCTACCATTTGCTTGTTTCATGTTGAGTGGTGAGTTTCAACTACCTTCATCCTTTTATAAGTCTGCTTCTTCGCCGAACATCTTCTCATGTAGTGCACTGTGGTAGTAAGTAAAGTAACGATTCGTATAACAGCCAGTCAGTTTCCAAGCTTCTGTCTTGAAGTGGTGAGCAGAAAGATTTTTGTCTTCATTCAGTGTTCACATGCACTTTTGTCTCGTTACTCGTTACCCACTCGCCTGAGTTTTGTTCTTCGAGTCTTTTAACTTTGAGAAATTACAGTATCTGTCTTCGGTTTTTGTTTAGTGCACGCTGTTGCTCCAGTTGTAACTTCTATATGTGTTCACATTTCCCCCCAGTACATTAAGAAAAGAGCTTAACGGTGATATAATAGATTATATTATTTCCTTTTACTAAAATCGTGAAGTGCATTGTGCGTGCAATACTGTTTGGGTGATGTAGTAGTGTCGTCACAGCGCCTTAATTAAAGCCGTGTGAAACAGTTTTGGAGTGGAACGTAGGGGATTAGACGTAAGTTGATATTTGACAGACGCTCTCGCTTTATTTGACAAGGGTGGAAGATTCTTGAAAGCTATACCCCATTCTTTCATCTTTCTAGTCATTCTAGCTGTAACGATGGGCATAATAATATGTAGATTTTAAAGGCTTGGGCAATAGTTTTGAAGAGTGCATTTAAGTCAATTGCTTGCTTAGAAATTCCGGAAAGACACCTAAATACATAACAATCCTTCGATTTTCAGTTTGACAAGTTCCTTTATCACTCGTGTGGTGTAGTGAATTTGGAGAGGAAATGGTGAAAAAGCATTCTTCTGTAGCGGTTTTTATATTCGTTAACCATCCTCTTCACGTCTCTCAGTTGATGGACAAGTCATCTGACTTTGTTCTCATGTCGGGTTTTGGGGGAGAAGAAATCAATCTTTTTGGCTTCGGGAAAAAACTGAGCTGAGCATTTGTAGGTTGTGACTTGTAAATAAATGGGAGATCATTATCCGTTGACCAAGAGATTACACAGAGAGAAATAGGAAAAGAAGGAAAACGACGGGCTTCTTTCACTTAAGTAATTCGTGAGGATAAAAAGGTACATTTGCCAGTTTTTGCTTCCTTGTTTATGAAGCAAAAAAGGAATGATGATGGGGAAGGAAGTGTCTAGAAAAGCTGGTAATCATCATTATTATCGTCATCATAATATAGCTGTAGACTGCAATGCAACTGCAGCTCTTCAAAACCATATCACAGGATTATTTTCCGCCTTTTCTTTCATGAAAGTTTGCTCGCTAAATGAAGGGAAATACGAGCGCTGATATAAGCGAGGTGCTAGTTTCGTTAGGAAATATCAGCTTTACTAGACACATTACTTCGCATGAGTAATAGCATCATCATCTTTATCCTTTCCAGTTCCGCTTGTGCTTCGTCACTTTAGTAATTATTCACTCGAATCTAGAGGGACCAGACTGAGCTCAACTTCCAACTTGGATTTACACTCATTCGCCGTAGTTAGAAGTTGTGTAGAATTCATTCGGATTATGTTTAATTTTCGGTTTCATGAAGAATGAATAATGAATAGCAGAATGTGTCTCACTTATCTACAGTGGTGATTATATCTGCCTCGCATCAAGTAGCGTGTCCTTCTTATGTGCAATATTGAACTAATTGAGAGCACATAGGTTTGCAAGCTGTTTTTATGTAAAATTAGGAGTTTCAAATACTTCATGAAATTAGTTAAATTAAATTACGACTGGAATTTATCTCCAGTTAAGCCTATTTCAAAGGAAAATGCATACATGCATATAATGCGTGAAAGTATAAGCTAAAGCACGTGCAAGCAAACTAAAATGCATAGTGCAGCTGTGGGATGATAGTAGCAAAAGTATATTGGAAACCAAATATTTACTATTTACTTATGCATCGAATATATGAAAAACAAAGCTGAACCTGGAGTATGCCTCTATCTATCACAAGCAAATTTGGTAAATGGAGACTATGTCATATCCATCATCATTAAGAAAAGATATGTTACAAATAGAGAATATTATATAACATGCTTTTGCCTTATACGAAAAGAATACTTTTTATCGGAGTCAGAACATTTTGGCTCCCAATTTCCATGCAGCAACTTCTTTCCTAGAGAGGGTGAGAAATGTTAACCTGTAGTTGTTTGATGGAACTTCAGCAAGGGAGACGTCTATTTGGTAGGATCACTTCGTGTCGAGAAAGGCATTGCATCTCATTGTTATTGTTATTATTGTGCATTTATAACTTGCAGTGAGATGGAAGGAAACATGATATAGTATTTAACGTATACTAATAAACTCATGCCTGATACCTTCTTATGCACATCCTGTAAGAATACAACGAAATTCTCAGTAGAATTTATACTGTATTTCAGACCTTCTTTACACTGGTGTGGTGACCGTGCTCCGACGTGGCCGGGGTCTGCTTCATCTGTCATTTTTTCTCGTTACTTTAATATTCGGTATTAAAATGTTATTGGTTTGGTAAGGTGAATCCCCCTCCTGTGCTGGTGTTGCGGTTGTCGTCGTAGTGGTTGCTTGCAGTAAGTGCAACCAAGGGTGAAAGGATCTTAACATTATATAAATCAGGAAGAATGTGTGTGTGTGTGTCTGACCGAGGCATCACTCCCATTGGCTGTTGCATACTACCAATCACAACACTCTCTCCAATG
>JAQFZW010002951.1:0-14781 GCA_034687055.1 Heteromurus nitidus
AAAGAAAAAAGTAACAAATGACATCATTTATATATTATTGAATCCCTTACATCATCATCACCTTCCATTTTGTTCGTGTAAGCGAGTGTGTAAACGCTGCAATATGCTATAACCGAATTGAGTCTCAGTATCAAATTTTTTTCTTCCTTTTCTCAACAAAAAAGAACGATAAAGAGAAACAATCTTATTTTTTGAAAGGGTGGGTACGGGTGTTTTTTCCACAACGATCATAAACAGCAAGAGAGAGAGAGAAAGAGAGAGAAAAAACTAGTGCGGATGTTGGATGTTTCGTCGCAGTTATCTAAAAAAAATTGGGTTGGGATCTAGAAAAAAGGGGTAAAAAAGGTGAAACGAAATAAGGGGAAAACTTCATTAGATGGAAATGAAATGAAAAAATAACAAACTCCAACTGCGCCTCGATGTTTTTTTCATTGAGGCGGATGCAAAAGACGACGAAGCTGTATCTTTTTGTTAGTTTTTTAAAGCTTTCTTTTAATGCAATAGTAAACAAAAGTATGAAGTAGAGAGATGAGAAGACGAAGAAGAATCCCTCTTGTTGCAACAGTGGGACATCAAGAGACATCCACAACATGAAAAATACATGTGATGCTCGGAAGGATTTTTTTCTTCATTTCCCATTACACAAGAGAAAGTTGAAGTGTTTTCGAGATGGGGAGAAACGAGTTCAATTTTTGTGAAGCAAAGTTGACGGTGGATATGTGGTGGTGAAAGGGCATAACGAAATAAGCAATTCCCATACTATTATACGTAGTAACAGTGTACTACTTTCTCCTTTTCTACTCTTGTCATTGTCACGACACGAGAAATGTTATTCATGTTAAGTTAAGAGGAGAAATGCAACGCAGCATGTGTGTGTGTATGAGAGAGAGAGAGAAAGCATTATTTTGTTTGGAGTTCAAATAAAAAAACCCAGACCAAGCCAAGAATGTAATAACAGCGACAACCGACAGCGAATGCAATATACGAGTCGTCCAGCAAGGAATATTTGTGTAACGTCTTCTGCTCCAGAGAGAAAGTTTTTCCTCTCTCTCTCTCTCCCAGCATAATAATAACACAAGTGTTGTTGTGAATGTGTGGTGTCCTCCGGCAAGTTTTTTTTGCAGCTCACTGGAATGGAAATCAGATTGGGAATGGAACAGTGTTTGGAACATCCGCACACGGAGTAGTAGTATTTAAGCGAGGGAGTAGTACACACACATGTGTTTTTGTGTGTGTGCTCAATGGAATGAGAATGGGAGCTACATGTGTTTATTATTGAGCCAAGTTTATGAACTCGTTTTTTCTCCCCTTGTTCTTTTCCTTTCTCCTCGCTGAATGGACTCTGGGGAGCAGTTTTTACGCGCTCTTTTATTGTCATTATTTCCCACTACAAATCAAATGCTACATGGAACAATACATAACGAGCGAGAGAGGAGGAGGGATGAGGATATTTTTTTATATTGCTTTCACTCTTTCACCATAAAGACCGCAATAGGAGAGAGAGAAAAAAAATAATTCGGCTAAAACTGGTCTGGACTGGACTGGACAATGACCTTAAATAGGAGAGAAGGAGATTATGAGGTCCATTATGTTGGTCGGTATTTTTTTTGTAATGTTTTATTCTGTGAGAGTGTGGCAATGACTTTGACAGTACTATTTATAGCTTTTGATTGGCTGTGGAATTGAATGGGGGAGCAGAGAATACATTTGTCAAAGTGGAACATGACAAGAGAAGGTAAAACGTAAAAGTATGCGAGTGTAGTGGTCGGAATTTGGAAGTAATTAAATGTCTGCCCCCTGCTGAATCTGTCAGGGATTTTTTTTGTGGACAACTTTTGATAACATAATCATAAATGTAGCTCATGTAGCCGGACGAAAACTGCCATTAGAAACTTTCCGTTCATTTTCGTGTAATTAATGACATTATTCCCATAAAGCTTGCATATGCGACTCATTTTTTTGGACATCATAACATCAACCTTGAAAATTTAAGTGCATTCGAGGGTTTTTATAAAAGTTTCTCCCAAAGCAAGTAAAGTAGTATATGGTCACACCTACCTTTCATTACAAGTCAGAATAAGTTAATTAACTTTATTTCCCAAGTTGTCAAACTTTAGAAGAGAAAATCCTTTTAAAAGGATTTTTAAGTGTAGATGAAAGAAAGAGTGTGCTCCACTTGAACCATTATAAGTTTGCAAATGAAGGTGAAAAAGGAATAATAATAATTCTGCAGAAAATTGGCAATTTGACGAGGAGTATGGGTTTACATATGAGAATGTGAGTTTGCCCGGTTACGTGCCGTTATATTTGCAAATGACTCTTACTAAAACTGATTTACATAATTTATAGGGAAATTACGAGAGTAAAATTCCCTTTGGAAATGAAGTAAAAAAAGTAGTAGTTTCCCTTAAAATGATCGAGTTACTGCTACTTTCGACAAAAGTTTGGAAACAAATTGATAATCTTTTGCGATTATCAGCTAAAAAAATTTGTTGGTCGCAAGTTAGCGACGATAAGATTCAAGTTATAAGCTTGCAGTCAGAGACAATTTGAAGTTACAAACTTTATTATGGCAATTTAATGTTATAACTTTAAAGCATATTGACGTGTGTGTCGAGTGTGTCCAAGATAATATGGATTTTTGTTGGCAAACTATAAAGTATTGCTGTAGCCCAATATAAAAGCCCAAAAAAGTGAAATTGTCGTTAAGTATCGTTCGATCCAAGAGACAAGGAATTTGTGAACGAGTGATAAATCAAGTTGAATTAATGCAAGCCATTTTGGAGTGACAAATAAAGCCGAGAAACTAGAACTTATGTCTAGAATTGGCCAACTTTTTTCTCAACGAACAACTAATCTTGTTACTCCACACTTGTTTCTGTTTGACCGGTTTTTTTCTTCTCTCTCAAGTTTTTTTTGGATGAGTTTTGGGGAAAGTCGTAGTTGAACGCTAGACAAGAATGGATACTTTCTCCACTTCTCAAAGAAAATTATAATAATCATATCTTTCCTTCCCTTCCGGAATGAGAAGAGAAAAGCATACTCTACTTGTGTCTTGTTTCTCTCCCTAAACACATGTTCATGTTCTGCAAAAGCTATTGTTGCGAGAATATATTGTTCTCAGGAAGAAGCCTTCATTCAACAAATACGTAAGCTCCTTGAACCTCTAACGTATTCAAGTATAAAGCCACTTTGTCAAGTTTTCTTTTTGCACAAAACGCCGCTCCTCTCTACCCTCCCTCCAGAGAGATTACAAACTTTTTGAATAAGCAAACAAGCAAAGTAGTCAACAGAATGGGGAGCGGAAGACCTAAAAAAGGTAATATGTGTGGTAAGTATTCTCATTTTCTTATTACTCAAATCAGGTCTTATAGTTCGTGTATAGCGCCAGTTCATTGAAGAAGGGAAAAAGTTTATTTTTTCGGGGGTATTTTGCTGAGGAAATTGAGATGTGGATTTGGGCTTTTAAAATGAGTGGAACGAGGAAAAAAGCTACTTTTCCAAGAATGAATCGGCACTTTTTTAAGAAGTGTAATTATAAGTATATATAACGCTTTAAGAATGTATATGTACATTTACATTATGCGTGATCTACTTTTCTAATGAAAAAATCTCAATTTTTGGAGAAATGAGCAAAAATATTAGTGCAGACAGAAATTTTTTTCTATAAGTTAACTCTCCCGTTTTGAACTCCATTCACGATCCCCACAGGCCATATGGTGACTTTGGACTTTTCTAAAGAGGAAATAAAATGCGTAAGACTATTTTCTTGGAAAGAGTGTAACCCCGTTTCAGTTCCCCCACTTTCTCCGAACTTATTTTTATAAAAGACTGTGACTCGTGACTCGGTCACAGTACTTCTTGTAAATATTGCTCTCTTTCCCAGGAAAGGAAGTTCGTAAAAATCCATAGTTCCTTCCCTTAAACTTGGTCAAGTCAAGAGTCTTAAGAGTCATCACATCCAATAAAAATTCAAACCAACTTTCCAAGAAAGGGAAACTCCATCAGAGTATCGTATGTGATCATCTTCGTCGTCATCATCATCATCATCATCATCATCATTTCAAAAAAAGCATCCCTTCCTCCAGATTGAGATGGAACGGTCAACCATTACAAAAAATGTCAATATTTTCCTACTGACATAAAAAAGACAGTATTTCTCCCAACTCCATAGATTTCTTTTCAACACAAAAAAGGTGTATGAAATGAAAGAGAAATATGTGCTCTCCTCCAAATGTGATATCATCACCATCATCCATCACAAGTCCTTTTCTCGCTTTCACTCGATGTATCCTAACTCGTAACATGTGAAATACAATAACCTCTCCATCTCCACAATCTTTTTTACTGAGGACGCGAAACCATAAAGTCTCAACTCATGAATACCAGGCCACATTACATGAATGAAAGATAAGGTCTCATCCTTTCCTCCCACAAACACACACACACACACATACTCTTATTATATTGAAGATGAAACAGCCTGCCGTGAAGATAATAATTCGACATTTTCTTCCCTTTTTCATATCTCTCTTTTTTTTGTATTTTTGCGATATGATCGCGCAATGTCCTTCCCATGACCCGTGATGGTCTTGATATGAACTTCGCAATAAAAATAAGGGACTAGATATTTCGCAATGGTTCTTCGCAAAAAATACATTTTTTCCTCTATTTGTATTTTATGTGTGATTCACTAAAGAACATTAGCCTTCGAGGAAATCCATTCTTTAAAAAATGTTATCTCAAGTCTCACTGAAGTATTGGCAAAAATACGAGCATATATAAACTATATTCCAATACAGATCACATCATCTCTCAGTCGTCATATTGTGAGAGAGGTCATCCATTCCAGAGATGAAGCAAATATCGAACTGATTGCAAGAAGTCCAGAAATGAAATGGTACTCAAGTGGAAATAAGTATTTTGAAGGAAAGAATGCCTCATTTCATCACGACAGAAGGATAAAAAAGGGAAGCAGGAATGTTCCTCTTCATGCATATAATTTTTTCTTCTTCTGAAAGAAATGTCACCAGAGAGAATATATATGCTCAAAACATTCATCCATTTCATATCTAGAATTCTAGATGACTTTTTCAGAAAAAAAAGTTAGAAAGGGTAGAAAAATGGATAAAGTTTTTTTGCGACTTTTTCTATTTTCATCACAGTCATCATGATCATCGTCCTCGTGATCATCTTTGAGACAATACATATACTCCCTCGGTAGAAAACAAGATAACATGTTCTCATATCCCTTGTTTCCGTTTTCCTGTTGCAAAACTGAGGAAAATATGATGGAACGCTGTTCTTCTTTCTTCAGATTCAGAGCGTCTGAAATTGTGGATGTTTTTTTGAAGGACAACATATATTTATTTGTTCTGTGTGTTGTTTTCATGCTCCGTAAAGGGACTGTGAGACGTGTTGTGCATCTTGAAGAAGAGTCACAAAACCATCTCTTCATTTTCTCCATTTCCCACTTCGTATATCCACTTCTTCATAATCAAGCTCAGTTGCGGCGAGAAGAAAAGGAAAAATTCCACGTGAGTATTTTGTGCATTTTGCTCATGATGAAAGCAAGTATTCTTCTCAGAGGAAGTCGAAGTAAATTCGTTATTCTTGCAACCACAACAAAAAGGGGAAAAGTATTTTCATGTTACGCACCCGTCGTGGGTTTCAGCTTTCTCTCTCATTTTTTTCCGGCGAAAGTGCGTAATTTGATTTCGGTTGAGAAACCTCAAGAAAAAAATGTGTCCTTCTTCTTTTTCTTGTTTTCGGATCATGTCTTGTGTACAACACGAGGGAAAAATATGTGACTTCCTTTTCCTCTTTCTTCCGGGAAGAATGTAACTTTTTTTCATGCAATCCGCGTATTCCTCAGCCAGCCTTCATCCGCTGTCGGCTGCGGTTTATGAAATATCAGAAAAGTTGTCAAAACACTGGTTATGTACTTGGAGACACTCCTCTTCTCTCTGTTCCCTGTGGAATCTTATTTCTTGTTTCTGTCACGAAAGTGTTTAGAAAAAGTTTTTTGCGTGAAATTATTTTACTGCTACACGCTTCTCCAGTTGCGTGCTTCTCCCAACTTTTCTTCATCTTCATCGTCATACCCATTCCCCCTTTTGCTTTGGTGGATTGGAGTGGAGCCGACGAAGAATGAGAACGTGCGACGGAGAGACATGGATATACTTCGAGAAATAAAAATCACGTTCTTACAAGAGCCACGACAAATCAGGTTTTACAACAGGTTCACTACTAAATACTTGAGTGCATCCCACCGCACACCCCTTCTTGCACAAAAGTTTTGGACCAAGCTTAATTTTTTATGGTCTCTTGTCTCCACAAACAAAAACACACACAAAAAATACTAAACTCGCTATACCGAACAGAAACCCTTGAAAGAGTTGTTAAGCCAGAAAAGTAAAAAGTATCCAGAGAAAGCTACCCATCCCGAAGTCCACGTGGCTTTCCCTCTCATCCTCTGTGAGCACACAATCCTTATTTCCAAACGAGACAAACAATTTTTTCTAGAAGAGTTGAGCAAACAAAACCGTTAAAAAGAAGAAGCTTTTACGATTCTCCGTTTGTTTAAACTCCGCTAATGCCAATGTCATTTTGAAAATTGTGAAACGTGTGTGTACTTTCACTCATTCCTCCGAAAAAACATTGTCATTTTGTCATTTACACAAACTCAAGATTCTAAGTACAATTCAAGTGGGTTCTAGACTTACACGCACATTTAATGAGCATTACATTTTCCCTTTCGCTATACGAAACCAACCCCTTCTCTCAACGAGTGTGTGTGTACTTTAAAGTTGGGCAATACGCAATTTGGCCATTAGTCGAAGGTAAGTAAGTATAC
The DNA here is from genome assembly GCA_034687055.1 of Heteromurus nitidus. NCBI lineage: Eukaryota > Metazoa > Arthropoda > Collembola > Entomobryomorpha > Entomobryidae > Heteromurus > Heteromurus nitidus. The sequence continues at coordinate 6,857 of JAQFZW010002951.1, forward strand.
AGAAGAGAAGAAAGAAAAGGGACATTTTCTCTTCCCCACCCTTTTCCTCAAAAGCAAATAGGAAATTAATGCAGTGAAAACAATCCGACACTAAAAACCATACTCGTACACATTTCATTCCCTCCCATTCCCTACACAAACCAGACGGAATATATTTATATACTTTGTCCAATTGTAAAGCAAACATTGCACACTTCCCCATTTTAATGTTTAAATGGGAAACTAGAGCCAGCAAAAGAAGATGATTGTGTGCAATATACTCTCTCTCTTTCTTCTAAAGCTCATCATGATTTGCATGAGATTCTCACATTTTCTGACTTTTATATGCTCACGCAGTTCTCTCCATCTAACATTTATTATGAACAAGTCGTTAAGAAATAGGAATAAATGACGAAACAGAGTCTGGAAATATGGTATGCTTAAGAATGATGACAAAGAGATGGTCTCATATTTACAATTATTTCCATCTTTACTCTTTTACTCTCTCCTCTCACTTTCACTTTTTTCTGTATAATTTTCATGTTTTGCGTGCACACAAAACATACATATTCATATTATGCGAGGAGTGAGAGCTTATATGCACATAAGCTTTTCACAACTTGGCTGCAACAGACAGCTTTTCTGATGAGAGGAGTGTGCTTGCTTTACCCTAGCTTTCTCTTCCAGAGTGGAAAATAAACGATCCAGTTCATGAGCACTGAAATAATTACATATGCAGTTTTCGCCACTTCACCGCCTCCCCTTCTATTCGCCCTCAAGGCTGCACAAGCTTTATTACTATTATTACATCAAGTTCAGAACTCAGAGAGGAAAGCACAAATGAAAAGAATGAAGGCGAAAGAAGGCAACATTCTAGGGAAATGAATATAATTCACTTTTTATTGGTGTGTGAGTAACTAACGGCTTGTTTGAGTTTGTGTGCGTGTTTGCACGACTCTCTCCATCTCCCTCACTCTTATGGAGAATTGATCGCCTAAACCGCATAGATGCAGTTGTCACTTCGCCTCTTATGACAAACACGATGAACATCGGACGACGCTAGCTCTCGTCTGCAATTCTGCATGAGTACAATTCTCGACCCGAACACGTAGGTCCGAACGACCGTCTCCAATGGAGACAACACAAGCTTTATTTTATAGACCTTGACACATGGAGGTACTAGTGACATGGAGGGAGTACTTCTCCGTGCCTTGAAAGTTTCCAACACAGATTGCCACCCTACAGAATTTTTCTGACACAAGTCAAAATATTCCAAAAGCATTATTTTGTGACAGCATTCATCGAGCATTGTTCTGAATACATACATTTACTGTTGGTTCACTCCCTGAAAGAAAAATGTCTACCAATCCCGAACCCGAGAATGGATCAGAGGAGGAAATCCCAAAACCCAACCGACTTATTCCTGCGATTAAGGTTGTTCATGCGATGAAAAGTTTCAGCCAGGGGAAGCCGATTCTTGACAATCTTAGCATGACCGTGCCTGCAAACTCCATGTACAACAATCAAATTAAGTCATTAACACCAAACTTGACCAAACACTTTCTTCAAGGTTAAGATTATAACCGAAGATGTGCATTTTTTATCATTTAGATATGCGCTGCTTGGAAGCAGTGGATGTGGGAAAACGACAATGCTCTCTTGTTGCATTGGCTTGAGAAAGTTGGACTCTGGTGAAGTCACCCTTTTCGGCCATGCCCCAGGAACTAAGGAAAGCGGTGTACCAGGGAGACGAATAGGCTACATGCCTCAGGTCTTATCCAAATATTTTGACATTCTTTGCGAGAATTCAGACAACTTGCGATTAGCCGACTAATTTAATTAATGTATTTCAACGTAGGATATTTCTCTATACAATGAACTAACAATTGAAGAAATCCTCGCATTCTTTGGCCGCGTGTATGGCATGACTGCGGATCAAATTTCTGCCGAAACGGATTTCCTGTTGGATTTTTTAGACTTGCCAAAGCCGCACCGAAAAGTTTCCACTTTAAGGTTCGTATATACATCTCATTGAAATGATTTTGTAGAATGTGAAGCGAAGTAGTTTATTTCATTCGTTCTAAAATAAACTTTTGAACATCTCATCACGATGCTATTTTCAGCTCGGGACAACAAAGGAGAGCCTCAATGGCAGTAACATTGATCCATGATCCTGAACTACTAATCTTGGACGAGCCCGTAAGCTCCAAAAATATAGTTCTTAAGCAATAATTTTATGTGTTACACAAAACATATTGTGTAAAATTAATTTTAAATTTGACATTTAACAAACTCAAGACTGTCGGAGTGGACCCACTACTTCGAGAAAGGTCAAAAATGTTACATTCACGATAAGAACACTCAACTAACTCAACATCGTTTTCAATTCGTGTATTATTATTTAATATTAATTACGATTCCTCTGTTCAAATGACTAAATTAATAGCATCTGGGAGTACATCGTGGGACTTGTTACTCATGGGCGCACTACCGTGATAGTTACAACTCACTATATTGAGGAGGCGAAGCAGGCGCATACTGTAAGTTAGTTTAATTTCTTCTTATTATTAATTGATTAATCGTTCGAATAACTTATATAAATTCTTAGATTGGAATTATGAGGAATGGGCGCTTGTTGGAAGAGAAACCCCCAGAACTGCTTTTGGAAGCTTACAACACGAGAAATCTGGAAGATGTCGTGATATATCTTTGTCGGCGGGATAACATCCAAGCTGATCTGCAACGAGAAGGACACAAGAGAAAGTTGGGTAAATTGTCTGACCCAGACCCCGAGTTTGCGGCAGACCTGGCTGCCGAAGGGGCGTCTGACTATTCCTTAAATGGTGTTGTCGCATCGTCCCCTGGACTTGGGAAAAATAAACCACCTCCACAAGAAGGTTCGAAAACTGTCTTAATGGGAAAGGACGAAAAGATGAAGTTAGTTTCAGGGCGACATGAGAAGATACGAAATCGAAAAACGAAACGACATCACATCGGCGGAAAAATCGACATCTTGATGAAAGTTACTCGAGTATTCGCTGTCTTCCGTAAAGAATTAGTTTCGATGGAAAGAAACTTTATGTTCGTTTCTCTACAAAAAAAATTGAAATCTTGGAAAATCAGCATGTCCCTTTTGTATGGCCTATTTTTCCTGATTTTTTTTCCTCTACTCTTTTTCTTCCAGGTTTCTTGTTTTCCTATTTGTGGTGCCTGCTGTGGAGGTGGCCCTCATTTGTTTGCTTATGGGACTTCATCCAAAAGGGGTCAAACTTGCAATTGTGTCCAAGGATGGCGAAGACTGTTCCAAAATTCTCAACTACAACACTTGTCCGTTCAGTACTGGAAAACAGCATTTGATTTCTTGTTACTTCACACATTTCATTCGAGTAGCAACATCGCCCCCACTCCCGAAACAAGATCCTCGTCGAATTTTCAAAATTATGAATTACGTGAAGAAATCGGTAAACCATAAAAGTGTACTCATTTTGATTGAGAAGATGTCGACTTGTGTGTTGTGCACTCTGTGTAAAAACTTATAAATTTTATGACGTCATCCTCTCTCTGTTTCAGGGCATTAAACGCATTCAGAAAACGGAGGCGAAAGTGATCAAGAAATTTAATGACGGCGATCTTGATGGTTATCTAATCTTCCCGAAGAATTTTTCAAGGGCATTTGAATGTCGGTTCGCTGTCAACGTTGAAACTCCGTTTGCCCCTGGCTGTGGGCTGGGCTGGAGTGATTCGGAAGTTTTGCGCATGTCCACAATTAAAACGGTAGCTGACTTCACTGGTATGAGAGCTCTATACGCATTTAGTTTGTTTCCATTTTCCCAAAGTCCTTAGAAATAATACTAAGATCTGCAAAATATTGCAGACATTCAACTAGGTTATGCTATCGGAGGGGGAATAATGAACGCCACAACCATGTTCACAAAGCTGCTCAAAGCTAAATGTGAACCACTTTCCCAGTACAAATGGCAGCTCGGAAAACTTGGCGAATTTATGAAGGTAAGGTAACCTTAGATTATTTTCTGTGTGTGTATGACTTTTGCACTTTAGTAAGCGGATATATGTAGACATGTCAAAAAAATATAATATTTCAGTTTGACAAGCGTCCTGAAATCTCCAGCGGGCCTAAATTTTATATGGTTACTGGATCGCTGTTGGCGTACGTTTAATTGAAAACAGAATTATATAAATACTTAAAAATGTCTATTCACTTAAGTTATAAATTAGGATGACACGCATGTATGTATATATCTTTTCTCCCAACAGACTTCTATTTTTCCTGCCATTGTGCGCTAGTAGCATCATGTACATAATGGAACGAAAGAACGGCACCATGGAAAGAATGATGGTGGCTGGAGTCACTCCCGGAGAGTTCATGGCTGCCTTCTTGATCAGTCAATTTGTCCTGCTCATTGGTCAAGCAATTATTGCGCTCGTCATCATGCACCTCTTCGACGTAAAAATTCCGGGAGGACTTGTGTCAGTATCTGGACTCCTTGCCATTTCCCTCACCGTTCTCGTCGGAATCAGTGGGATGGCTGGGGGTAATTCTTACGTCATTATACCATAATCAAATATTTATCTGTAACTCTTGTCCAGAAAGGGAGGTACGAGATTTTTTGTGTATTAATAATTCCTTTGTTGTATTTATAGGATTTGCATTTGCCATGATTTGCTCAAGTGAAGTGGAAGCAATTCTTGGTGGTATTGCGATGTTTTTACCCCTCGGATTCCTCTCAGGTACATTTATCCCTACAAACGGGGCTGAGTGGGAAGTGATGGTCTACATCACATATATTGTTCCGTGCACACTGGCGTGTGATGGACTTCGAGCGATTGTGGGCAATGGTGCTGGACTGGATAACATACAGGTGCTCATAGGGTTCGGTGCAACCATTGCTTGGATTGTCGTTCTTTGGACACTCGCAATTATTCTACATCGAACTACAGGAAAGTCGTGATTTCATGGAACTGATCGGTAGTATACTCATCCGACCATGGTAAAAGTGAATCCATCTTACGTTTTTTTGGTTTTATCAAAAGTACACTCCCATGAACAATAATCCACTTAAAATTCGAGTAATGTATTATTGAGAACTTAAGCACATAAAACCTAAATGCTCGCAATTAAAGCTGTTTGTAATCAAGATGAACCTACGAATAAAACTAGTGGCAGTTTTTATGTCACTCCACCTCCCTCCTATACTCACCCTCCAGGCTGCACGAGCTTTATTACTATTATTATATCAAGTTGAGGAAAACGTGAAACAGAGAAGAACTCAGAGAAAGGAAGCAACCTTCGAGGGAAAAGAATATAATTCACCTTTTTATTGGCGTGTGTAAACTACCAGTTTTGCTAAGTTTGCATGTGCGTGATAAATATTAATATATATATGTACGTGCCCGCCTCTGCCTAAGCAAAAAGTCCCTCTTCTCGTGTGTGCAAAACATTTTCCAGATCACTTTAGGATAGATTTGTATATGCTTTTGTAACAACACTAATCGGCACACATTTACAATACTAAAAGAAGAGAGATGGGAAGAAGGAGGGATGCATGTAATGAAGAAAATGATTATTGTTTATTCCACCATATTTTTGTTAAGCAAAAGTGTTTTTCCCCTCTCACTTTTTCAGGAGGAGGAGAAAAGAAAAAAGTTTGTCTTACTTTGCAGATAATCAACATCAACCCTGTTTTGTTTTCTCTTTCGCCACACTCTTTCCTTCTTTTCCTCTACTTTCTCTTGATTATTTTTTTATGATTATTATCTTCGTGCCGAAATGCGCGTGCACTTTCCTATCCGCCGCGAATGAAACTCAATAAAACTAATCGGAAGAGAAATGGCAGGGTTTTTGCACGGAACACTCACACACAACCAAGCCAAACTCGGAAGCATGGCTATTTTTGGAGAAAGCGAAAAGTTAATGAAAGGAGGTAAGTCGAAAAGGTATACTAATCTAAATGTATGACGCTTGTTCTTTTTAAGCTTCATTATCTTTTCTTCAAGAGGAAAGGGAAAGTCTTATATGAGCATAATAAGTATTCTATGTTGGTAATATGCAAATAAGCATGTACCTTCTGTGCTTGTGCTGTTGTGCTACCACGAGTGTGCTTAAATGAGAAAAGAAATGGAATGAGACATGATTAATCACACAGAAAGAGGAAACGCCATAAAAGCCAGTAGCGATTGTAGGGAAAGTAAACATATACTTATGATGTTCAAGATACAGTGTGTGAGCTGAGCGAGCGTACGTTTTATTCTCCTATTTTTGGTCATTAAGCGCGTGAATATTAAAGTAGAACCTGAACCTACCTACTTTTGCACAAATATAAAACCAAGACCATTTTCTCTTTTCACCAAACACCACCACCAAAACACTGGTTTCTCCTGAGTGTAAAATGCATGGAGAAAACACCTCATCGGATCCCATCGCGTTTTTCGCATAACTTGCTTTTAGTAACTCTTGAAATGAAAATGCTTGCTTGCTTTTTCTGCGTAGAAAAGTCGAGTTAACTTTTAAATGAGGTTTTTCCATTTTTGCGACTATGTGCATACATTATGGCGTTGAGTTTTCCTTAAGCTTTCATCGTGTCCTTTTTCTCTCTTCGCCAAAACTATCGTTTCGCCATCATCATCATCATCATTATGATTACTCCACGATGCATTTCCTTCTCTAATGCTCTCTCTCTTTCTGGCTTAATGAATATTTACTTTGTTCCAAATTATAAGAAACAATTTTTAATGTTGTCCAACACGAAATTTTATGCATGTTAAATGTAATCATGGAGCGAGGAGAGTAGTAGAAGAACACACTTGTCTACAAAAAATAGCATTTATTAAGGTAATGTTAAGCAACAAATGCGGCCTTAAAATTATTGCAAACACACATTTGAATGGGATTATAGAAACACATTCACAATAATTTAGTAACATGGGTATGCCTTGCCTTGGCTAAATCCGCACGAGTTTTTTTCTTTTTCATATTATTATGCAAAAAATACACATTATTTGCTCGACCCAAGTTTTGGAATAATATAAAAGCGCTCACGATCTCCTCTCCATACTCCATGTGTATATACACTCAATCTAATCTTAACTACCTTCATTCCTCACTTAACAAGGTCATAAAGTCTCCAACAACAAAAGGGATTTAATTTATTGCTGTATAACCCCATTCCCAGTATTAGTAGCCAGACAAGTTTAATGTGTGTTTAGGAAAATATATATGTTTTTTGTATGTGGATGATACACACATAAACGAGGAGAACAGAGACGGGGCCATTACGTGAGTAATGCAGAAAGACTCTCTCACCTGCTCAGCTGCAGCAACATTTCATTTTGTAAATCAAGTCTTTAAAGATTACACACTTTATGAGCTTTTTTGCACAACACCCTGACACACATTACATTACGTAACGATATAAAAAAAGGAATCTTGAGGGGAGAGATCAAAAGCAGAGAGGCGCCTCCGTGCTACAGCCACATTCCATCTTCCATCCCGGAATTACCTTTTTTCCTTTCTTTCCTCATTTCACTTCCAACAGAACATAACAACATAAGAAATGCTTATTCCTTGAAGGATAAGAGTGTGCGCTCACGATCACGGATGAGAAAGTGAATTGAATGAAAGTAGGGAGAGGCATGCATTTGGTTATTAATGTATGTTTACTAGAGCAAACACACCTTGTATCCTATATATTTTCTCTTTCTCTCTCTGGTGGCTAGTGTATTGTACTAAAAACTTTGTGCTTTGTGAAAATGTTTTGGAAAAAGAAAACTATCGCCTTTCTCCTGAGCAATATATTCTTGTTCTGCATCTCATCAAGTATTTTTTTTCTTATCTTTCAGACGTGCATATGTAGCGCTCCGTTTTAAGAGAATTTTGTTATAGGAAATAGTGCTCGTTAAGACATGATTTTTATATAAATCGGTCAGAT
>JAQFZW010002952.1:0-14778 GCA_034687055.1 Heteromurus nitidus
GGAGGACAGAAGTATATATATTTTTTATTGCAAGTTGTCACCTCTCATTTGTCATAATTCCTGCTTGAATCCCTTCTACTTCTGCTCAAGACAATGGGAAAATATGTGCAGTAGCGAAAACCCCCGAATATTTACACATTGTTTGAAACTTTTTACACAAAATAATAATATTGTGATTTGGGCTTGTCTAGTCATGTCCATCTCAACGATAGACGAGTTTGTAATTTGAAGTGAATACAATAAAAAAGCTACAAAAAATTTCCTCGTTTGATGTCAAAGTCATGTCAAAAGTGGTAAATCACACAAAGTAAACTTGTGACATATCACCTCACTGTCAATGTCAACGATGATTGTGCAAGAATAAGAATGGATTTTACTTTTTTTGGTAAAGGATGGTGATGTGAGAAGCTACTCGAGAAGTATATGATGTTTGTTATGTCATAAACGTGAGGTAACCTTCGCTACTATGTAGGTTCTCACACCACCAGAATATTCCTCAACCTGCGTTGGTTTCGTACAGAAACAAAAGTTTAAAGTGTTTTTACAAAACAAATATTATATTCTCGTGTGTAAACATCAAAGGCTACTGACTTTCACCAAAATAATGATTTGCTTAAGCTCCTGCTTTGATGATGATGATGATGAGTCAATTATAATCGAAAGGAACAAAATCATCTCATGCCTACAGTTTAATCAACATGGTCATTACGATTTCCCTGCTTCTGGCTCATCAACGTGATTTCAATTCAACGTTTCAACAACAATGTTCCCAGTTGAGTCAATTTTTTTCTGGAAGAAAACCTGCGGAGCAAAACTGTATTTAGTATTTATGTTGTCTAATAACTCTGAAATGAGTGCACACACTTGCATTACTGAACTCGTTTTCCTCTCAGTCTTTCTCATATTTAAAATCCCCTTGTGCTCACAAGGAAACGTGTGTGCATTAGCACAACATTAGCTACAACACTTTTTCTGTCATGTTTCATTTGTTTCTCCAGCTTTGATGATGACTCGCTCCTCTCTTTTTTTCCTTCAAAACAATCACTCAACCAGTCAACTATGCGATAGTAAATCATCTTCAGTTGAGAAAAAACAAACACTTGACTCGGGTGCCGACGGCAGTTTGAAAGTATGCCGCTGTCAAAATAAATAATTCAACAAATCAGCCCACTTGCTCGGAGCTTAGGTCAAGTCTGAAGAAGACCGGAAACTTGGTACACCTGGTTTCGTTTCGTTTCGTTTGAAAAATGATTGACAATTCCCCCAGACCACGTCCGACTAATAAGTCTAATTGACTAAATGGATAAATTTATATAATACATCAGTGGATATCCCTATATCCAACTTTTTTAAAGAGAAAGAACACCTCTTAAAATTCAATCCAGTCCTAATTCATTTTCATTTCATTCAGAACTCAGAACCAAGGAGAAGTGGAAGTCCAAGTGATGTTGAGTGAGTGACCAACCATAAGAGCAAAGAAGAAGCATAGTCAAAAGTGAGACTCCACTTGACTGGACTTGTTCACAAGAAGAAAGAAGCAAACCAGGTGTGTATAAGTAGACAAGATGTTCTATTATTTTATAGAGTCATAAAAAGAAGGCAATTTTTCTTCCTCAACAACTCCTCAAGTTAAAAGAAGGAGAGAGCGAGTGAGTATTAAACTTGTAATAAAATAATACAAAGTACATTTATTAAGCAAACAAAACGTACTCTTGGAATGTTGCGAGTGTGAGTCTCTCAAACACACTTAAAGCTCATCGTATAACATTTCACTTGGAAAAATTAATCTTGTTTTCCAAACACTGAGAGTGAGAAAGGTTGAAAAAAATTGCATAATAAGATATAGATTTTTTCCTGTTCCTTCTTCTCAATGAATGAATACTACTACCTGGACTACTCGAGTATTGACTGAAAGTATATTTTTATACAAGTTGCACAAGTATCAGCGCAGAGCAGAGAGAATATAGATACGAGTGTGTGTAAATGTGTAATCTAGATGTATACCTACAACATGTCATGTTACATTTTCGCAGAGAGTTAAAAGTTAAACCTATCACGGTCTTATATACACACACACTTCTTCCAGCGGAGAGCCGACAAAAACTCGACCGACTTGACTTTGACTTTTGCTCGAGTCTCAAACTAATCTGGTCTGGTTCTCTGTGTTGCAAGACGAGAGTCGAAGTATATAAATGATTTTTTTTATCAAGAATCGCAAGAGTCGACTAAAACACCTTTCATGTCATCGCCATCATCATCATCATCATCATCACTCCACTCTGAATGAGAAGGAAACGAAGCTTGACTCTCTCACATCTCCTAACTCCATATATCCAATATTTTTCGTACTGTTTACCTGCACTTTTTTTCCACATCAAACTTAAGCAATATAAATAAAGTAACTTACATTTCTCTTTCTTTTTTTAAAAAAAGACGCCGCTCCCATCCCACAACTCTGAAGAAAATTAAAAGTTTCCCTTGTTTTTGTGAACGGGTTAATATCTTATATATTTCTATTCCTGGTCCAGTCCATTGACTGCGACTGCACATATACAGCCATTCAAGCTGAATTGGTGATTGAGTCTCTTTCTGTTTGTTGGCGAACCCTTTTTTTACTCTTTTAAAAAACACAATAAATATTGTGCATATGACACACAAGCAGAATAGTCCGAGTCCGAGTCGATTACCTTTTTCTGTCTTCAGGAGAGAGAAAAAAGGTTTCTTTTTGCCGTCGTCGTCGTCGTCGAATTGGTCACCACACCCTGGATAAGCACCACTTTAGCTCTCCTCTCCGTCAGACTTGGACTGATTTATTGAACCGATTTCAACTCGCACTCTTTCCATGTATTAACGTTACCTTTTTGTTTCAAAAAGTAAATACATATATATCTTCTTCGGAGAGTCAGAGTCCACAGATGGGTTTCTTACTTCATGAAAGACGAGATGATGCGCTTTCTCGTTTTTATTCGAAGCAGATGGGACTTTAGGAATTAAAACAAGAGTCAAGACACACACACACACAGACTCACTCACACACTTTGCATATATTGGTGATGGTCAACAGTAATGAGTGGTAGTAAATAGGTAATAATGAAGATGATCGTGGTCGTCGTCCTCCTCATCCTCATCGCCATCACCTGCTCCGAATCTAACATCCCAGTGCCCATGTAATGTTCAAAGTGTTATTAAATGCGTGTCCTTTTCTCTCTCTCTCTCCGAGAGGAACTCGCTCCATATATTTACATGTAGAACGAGAGAAAATTACCCTTAAACTGCCCACTTATTTACCTATTTCCATGTGTCACTTTTTTATATAAAAATATATATTCTCTCTCTCTCGTCTCTCTTCACTCAACTCGAATCGAACTCAGCCTCTTTTCCTCTTCAATCGTCATGCGAGCCAAAACGAAATGAAACGGGGGAGTTTAATGTGATGCCAGAGAAATACACTTGAAAAAAACTCTCCTTGACTGACCCTTTCCCATTTCCTTTTGCTCATTAGCATCATCAACTCAACTCTCTGGACTTTTAGGACGAGAAAGGAGAGCATAAGTATTATAGCTATTTAAATTGCATGTTAAGACTTGCTATACAGCGATCAAGCTCATAGGCATCATCGTCGTCTTTTTTTCCATCATCACTTCATCTCATCATCATCACATGTTCTCTTGTCCTTATTTCCTTTTTCTTGTGCATGAGCCAGCCCATTAACGGCCAAGGGAAAAGGAGAAAAAAAAGAGCGACACAAGACAGAAAACAACAAAAAAGAAAACAACTTCTTTTCCTCTTGTCCTAAGAAACCCTTTCTTTCCTCAAGAGTTCCACTTCGGCTCCTCGTCTCCAACAATTTTTATGTATTTCGAAGAGAAACGGTAATAAAAAATTCGAACCGATCCTATTTTCTATTGCTCTAATGTGCTTCCAATGATGCCGTATAGCCGTTATCTACTCAATCGAAAATCCTCGATTCTCGTCACAAATATCAATTAAAGGAAGGCGATGTTATTCCCTTGCGCATCATCTCCTCTCTTTCTCTTGTCGGCCTATTTCCCCTTTCCCATTTCGAAACATTTACATATTTCATGTGTAAAAATAGACTGGAATTCAACAAGAATGAAAAGAAGTATGTATAAAGTGCCGACAGACTTGTTTAATTGATTCATCTTTCTGGATACTCGAGTAATATATCTATATTAAGTAATTGTTTCAAACAAAACAACAATTAGTCTTCTTCCTCATCAGACACGACTCTTCTTCTTCTTCCCAATTTCCAGTAAAGAGTATCAATCAATTAAAACAATTCTATATTTTTTAGAAGACAAGTAAAGATTTTGTAGGCGCGCTTGCTCTTGTTCTCTCATAAAAATTTACATATTTCGTCGTCGTCTTCGGTAATAAAGCGTAATCCACTCAGAATTGCGTGAATATTGATCACTAATCTTGTTGCGCAAGAGAGATAAAAGCTTTTTTCCTCCTTATCTTTCCAAAAGGAGGAGTTTTTTATTCAATGAGTTTTAGCTTTTCCTACGTGACGTTACACATACAGGTTCTTGCAACCTAAGATTATACATGAGCCGGCGTATGCAAGTCCGTTCTCTTTTGTTGATTAGATTAATTGAAAAAGTTGCTCTTCAATGGATACTTTACGATTATGAGCTCTACACTTCTTCAACTTGCCTCTCTTTCAGCCCGTATCAATTTCCATTATTTGCTTTATGACCTTGCCTTCCAGTTCCACATTTTTTTTCGTCTCTCTCTCTCTCTCTCTCCTTTTTATGTTGACGACATCACCGGTCAATTTCACTCAACCCAGGTTTAGTAATCGAAAAAGAGATATGCACAACGATCACAATAATTTTTCAAAAGCTCTCAAAGCTCATCTCCGTCTATATTTTTTGTGGGATAAATAAACAAAACTAAAGTGCGCTCCGCTACGAAGATTGTGAGAAGTGATAAGTTTAATTTGGCATCAGCAATAAATACATGATTGGAATAAAAACACATGGTCATTGCTCACACGTTTATCTCGATAATTAATTTGCACACATTGAGCATTTAGAAGAAGAAGGAGTGGAGTTGAGGAGGGAGTATGTTGAGCTGGCTCATTTTTTTATTCTACATTTTGCATATGGAAAATAGGCAGAGGGAAGAAGCACACAACACATCATATACGAGAAGGGAGGGAGGGTTCTTCTTGTTTTTGCATCCGTCAAGAGTTTTGCTCATCGAACATTCAAACTATAAAAAAATATATATATTTTTCTCTCTCGAGCTGACTGCTCTAATGCACACGCACCACACAAACTCATTTGTGTCTGCTCACAACAACCATCACATCACCACCACCACCACCACGACCAACATCATGAAAATTCATCAATTTATTATGCGATGCGCACAAACAAGGCATGTTCATGAGCCACCTCTGTGCTGCTGACTAAAAATGAGGTAATTACCTACCCATAATTACCCCCAACTAATGCAAATTATATTTCAGGGAGAGAGAGAGAGAGAGTTGAACAAAAAAATATTATTGCCAATAAAAATAATTATAAAATATATTTTTTATCACTTGAGGCAAGACAACGGTTGGAGTTGGAAGTTGGTATTTGCATAAAGGATGAAAGTGTATGTGTGTACCTTTGCACGATATTTCGAATGAATTCTAATGCTAATGCTCAAGCATAGAAAAAAATTAGATTTGAGAAGAGGAGAGTTCATCAAAAAAAGTAAAATTGTATCACCTTGTCAATATTAACACTTTCATTTCAAACAAATACAATGTATATAGGCTAATGTATATAACCCTTTTTCCAACCCTTTTTTCCACTTGTGTAATAAACGTGGAGATAAAAACGCTCATAAAAAGAAGCTCAAAGTCGATTTTCGGGATGATGCAGTCATGTCCTAGTGTAATTGTAAGTGCAACATAATGTACATTGGGAAGAGAAGGAGAAAAAAAGTCGTATATGTGCATTTGATACACGGTGAGTTGTGAGTTGTAAGTTTTTTCTGGAGAGAGAGAGAGAAGAGTGCATTGTTTTAATGCCCGATTTTTTACTGTTTCCAACTTTTTAAACACTCTTTTTACTCTCTCTGGATTTTCGTACATGAACTGAATTTAATATTTTTTTAAAAAAAGAGGAAGACTTTTTTGAAATGAGTAGTGATAAGGATATATATGTAAGTAGCTTGATGCACTTGTTAAAAGTTACATATATTGCATGGATATGATGTGAATACGAAAGTGCACATTAACTCTCTGGATTGCTATTGCTAATCAAGAAGAAAAAAAAGTTTGCATAAAAAGACTTGTTTCCCTTCAACAAAGACGTCAGATCTTTCCAGCCTTTTACTTGATCAAAAAGGCATCAGAAAATAAAAATCTAGTGTCAAAGCCAAGCTTTAAGAAAAAAGCGTAAATAAATTAAGATAAGGGATTTAAGTTAATTAAAGAAAGTGAGAATTTATATTATTTAATTTGGCTTACCTTCTGAGATGAGACGTTCGCGAATCTCCCAAGCGAAAATTGTAGGATTCTCCCGTTTGTACTGTTCGATTTTGGAGACAACAGTTGGAGTGGCCACCTTGGGTTTGCTGCCCCCAATGATTCCAGGTGGTCTCAGGGAGCCTGCTCCAAATGTAGGAGAGAAAAGAAAAAGACAAAATAGTCAGCATTGTTTTGTCCCCCTTCCCATGGTCCATCGTCGGCCATGAATTCACAAGTAATTATACATCAACTTTTTACCCCATTTTTCGCAATTACAAACTTGGGAAATGCGAAAATTTACAGGAAAAAATATTCAGATTTTTTCCTCCGTTGAGAAACATAACAGGACAGCACACGAAGAAGACGTTTTTGATGTGCGGAAAATTGGGATCGTTTTGTTATAAATGTTGTGTTCATGTTTGGACTATTTGGAAGTACGTCTGTTGTCCTATCTCGGACATTTGATCAACTTTCCTACATTTATCTCACTGGCGAGACTGAAAGACAAACATCTGTTCCTCAAATTGGAGAAGAGCATCGCCAACTCAGATCATGATCAATATTTTTTTTTATCTCTCTCTCTCTTTTCCACAAGTGGAAGAAAATTGGAGGATTATCGTGTGAAACTGAAACAGTAGCAAATTCTGGAATCGGTCAACATGCAACGCAACAAATTGCACTAAAACTTGACTCCGGGCGAGCACACATTGCCAAAAAATTGAAGAAAGAGAGAGAGAAACAAGGACGATGATGATTTCCCATTCTGAAAACCATTTACATTCCGCTACCCCCTAAAAGCGATTGTCATTAATTACTCAAAGGAAATTTATAATTGGAGGAGCCACTGCCACACAGAAGGAAAAATTATTATTTGAGATGATGCCAGAGGGAACAGCCGGCTCCTTTCTCTCAATTTTCTTTTCTTTTTTCTGCTTTTGACTTGAAGTTCTAAAATGTAAACGAGCTTTTTTTCTCTTAATCACACACACACCAATTTTTTTCGCCATTAGGCAAACTTAATTAAGCTCGAGTTTTCATTTAGCCACAATTACATTTTGAATGATGACGGCGTGATTAATATTGTTGCGCAAAAAAATATGATCTGACAGTCGTCAAAATAATCGTTAAAAACTACACAAACCACACACACGCATAAATGCCTTTTCATCTTTGTGCGTCTCTCTCTCTCTCCGTCTCTCCCTTGAAATATTTTACAAGCAAAAACCGCAAACGATCCGTTGAATGGAATTGGAGGAAGAAAGATAATGAATGATGATGATTTTGTACTTTTCTTGTTTGCATCGGAGAGATGAATGAGAGTGAAAGACATGGGAACCGTTTCTTTACACATTTTTATTTTTCCTTTATTTATTTAAACTAAAACCGTTCTCTCTCGCATCACACATTCAGCCGTATTGCGGTTTTCTCTTGTTCACGTTCGAGAGAGATGAATTACTCCCTGTTCCCCTTGTGCGGATTCTGATCGAACTGAATAAAGGTTGGAAATGAGTGAGCAAACCACAAACGGTAACCAGACAAGTGTAAACTGCAAAATTGCCACTTAGTCAACTCAATTTTATTCAAAAAGACGAAGATAAACCACGAAAAACAGAAACCACGATCGTAATCCTAACTCCAACCAGCCTCACAAATGGTTTTTTAATTAACTCAAATTACACATCCGAGTCTCAACTTGATCTTGGTCATTAAAACTAAATCTGCTGTAAACATTTGGAAATGTTTGTAAGAAAAGGCTAATATGATTATTATTGTTATGCTTGTCTCCTTCCGTTACCCTTTTATTCTTCTTATTAACTGCATTCTTTAAAAAATTCAATACGAAACCAAACCACCAACTCCTTCCGCATATGTTTTTTTGGCTGTTGTCCTTCATGAAAAAAAACCGTTGGAATGAAATGATGCGGGAAATATGCTCGCGAGTAGAACACGAGATTCGCCATGCGCATCATCGTCCCCCAAGAAAATATTTTGTGACTTGCGCCATCGTCTTATATTTCTTTATTTAGTTAAGTATCTCGCTTCTCGTCTTCCGCCAAAGCCGCTTCTTTCTCAGTGACGATAATTGTGAGGAGAGAGGAAAAAAGAGTGTTTTATAATGTTTTAAGCCGCTCTTGTCTACTCCTCTGCTCCGTGTGCAGTGCGCCAAAGGTAACAAAATCTGTCAAGAGAAGGTGTAACGAGTTTCACCATTTTGAAGATGATGAATGACGGTGGCAAGCTCCGACCGATGGTGAGGTGGTGTTGATGAGCAGATAAACTGAATAAGAAGTTGCCGACAAGTAGAGAGAGAGAGAGAGAGAGAGAAGAGTCCGTCCATGTAGACATTATCCTAATTCTTTAATCCTCCTTCCGATGCGGAATACAAAAAAAATAACGATATGTTTTTTATGCGGCGCGCTTCCCTTTTTAACTCGCTTCACTGAGCAAATGTGTATTGAAGACGCACACGAGGCTTTTTTTCAGGCTCACTAAACAGAAATATTATGGCTTAAAGTCACAATGGATGGGGAAAAACTGCCACACAAGTGTGAAAAGAGTGAATTAAACAGCAGGAATGCTTGTTTCTCTCAACTTTATTGTCATAAATCAAAATAGTGAAGAAGAAGAAGAAATAGGATGATGATCATCATTACCACATCATATTCATCATATCTCTTTAATTATTCAAACGAGAAGAAGAAAAAGAGTTCGGTCAAGAGAAGAAGCCTTGGCTTCAGTATTTCATCATCAACGTCACCCTGTGGGCACTCCAGCCAAGAACCAGTTTTCCTTTGAAAAATGCCAGCTAGCATTTAAGGTACAAGTACTGCAGAGCACAGTTGTTACAAAATATCCATTCTTTATGGAACAACTCGGAATTAACCTTTTCCCTAATTAATTATGCCAATTAAGAGGGGAAAGGAGAGAGCGCATAAATTTCAGGCGCGTGAGTAGACTCCTGACAGGAAAATACTGGAAGGAGGATATGCGAACTAAATTAAGTGAGAGAATAATTTATTACTAGGATCATATATCTCTTCTCTCTCTCTCTTTCTCTCACAAAAATGCGAAAACAGAGTTTTTGATAAAACCACTAAAGCACTAAAAAAGTAATAAAGTTGTTGAAACGCTGAGCACGTCATGTTCACCCGTTGATTTTCCACATTGAAATTCCAAATGCCGACTGAGATATAATTCAATTATGAAGTCACAAAAAGGCAAACAATTTCTCACGAAAAAAATATGGTGAGGTGCAAATTGATACAAAATAGATTCTCTCTTGCAAAAAAAATATATTTTCTTTAAATACACACTCTGGATGTCTGGATTAGATTAATTAAAATGAATAAAGCATAGTTTACTTTGCTCAACGTCTCACATTTCAGAAGCCGGTTTTTTTTCTTAGCTTCTCTCTGTTTATTCACTCATTATGCATTTTTCCCAACAAAATCTAAATCACCAGTGGCAAGTGGCACTGTGGCGTTAGGAAGATGGACGACCATAAATTTTAGTTAAATAAAAGCACAAAAGTAAATATATATTTCGTCGGCACACTGAACCAAAAAAATGCACTCCGACAAACTTTATTTTTTTACCTGTGCTCCTCGTATTCCTTTTTTATTTGCTCGGGGCGAAATTGAGTTTCAAAAAAGTGGACGGGTGCAGGAGGTTTTGCATGAAACAAGTGAGAATATGCGTTTGTCTGTTTTCATTTAATGGATTTGACCCTCCTCCCTCCAACCTCTTTTTTATCCTCTAAACCTTTTCTTTACTCAAAGCTTAAATGGGCTCTCTCTCTCCTGCTCTGCATCCACAAAACTTATCATTATCTCCTCTCCTGTGTGCACCCTGTCGCGGTCTAGCTTCGAGCGTAAAATAAAATAACAACTACGGAACGTTACACACAAGTGTAATGGATCATGATGGCTGATTAGTGTGATAAGGTGGACACATTACCCCAGTAATTAACACAAGCTCAGCAGACAGAACAAGCAGCCCAACATATCCCTCTTCAGTTTTTATTCCTCCAAAAAAATGGATTATTCTCAATTTGAAGTTTTTGAAGGCTTCTTCTTTCAACAAGTGTGGATAGGATCGGACTTATTTGTCCGCCTTTTTCGTAATTTCTTTTTTTCCTCTCGCTCCCCATCGAAAATATTATGCCCCCGAGGAGAAAGATATTTCAACATAATTTAGCGATGAAAAATAAAAACTTGTTCATTACCTTAGTTACGCAACATTTTTTAACACAAGAAATTGAATTGAATTGATACAAGGACAAAGAAGTTAGCTGCCCTGGCCCGAGCAGTGAAACAATTAGAAAAATACATTTTATCTATTGACGTAACATAAAACATGTAACAGTCATACATCATCATACGATCCCGATTGGAAAAGTTAAAAAAGATATTAAACAGTAGCTGATTTGAGGAGAGGAGCCTAAAAGGTAAAGCTCAACACTTTTGCACTCACTCACTCTCTATCTAAAGTGCATAGCCAGGGTTATGTATGTTTGCGATGAATTAAGACAAGTTACGATGAACAGCTCACATCATCCACATCCTCCCATTCGACTTTATACACACACACATAATTACTTGTTTTTAGCAAGGATTTTTCATTTATTCTCATGTGTGCTGTGATCGTGATGATGATGATGATGACGAACGAGCGTAAAGCAAAACTGAAAACTCAAGTTGGAGTTGAGTAACCATAACCAAACGCATGCATCCGAGAGGGTGAGTATTTTATTAAGCTTTTCTTTGAGTATGTGTGTGGTTTGGAGTTTCTGCCCTGTGCCAGAGCGAACGAGGATGAGCGTACACACAATGTATACAATTTTTTACGAGGATATATTCATTTTTTCAGAGCTAATTACAGGTGTCAATATTTTCTGAAAAAATATATCTCCTCTCGTTAATTCTCCTCTTCCTTCGCTCTTAATGATAATGAAAAATGTTGTAATAAGTGGGATAATGGGACCGACAAGAGCGTTTTCCCGTTGCCACCATGATGCGAGATGGTAGAGGACACAGAGGGAGAGTGTGTGCTATGGTGGTGAGGAGACGTGAGACGAGGAGGATGGGGACGATACGGAGGTGTCATCATCATATCAAAAAACAGTCAGAGAATATAATTTTCAAGCTAGTTATTCACGGCAGAGGAGCAGAGTAGAAAAATATCAATTCCGTTTTCATGAGCATAAAAACGGAATGATTATGGTTATGACAGCTTTTTTGCGAAAGGGGTTTCAAAGTAATGGCTTTTTACAATGTGATAAATGCTAGATGAATAGGATAGTGTTTCCAGAAGGAAAGGGGAAGAAGAGAAACAATAAGGACTGCTGTAAGTCTCGACTTGAGAGACTTGCTTTTAAAAGGGGTAAATTATGATCAGGCATTCATGGTTTTGTTAAAGAAGCTAGTTTACATATATTTCTCACTCAATATTTTCCATAAATTTTTACTCCCTATTTTTAACTGTAAATGATAAATTAATGAGCTCTTTCATCAATACTGTTGCCCAAGGTTATGACGATACAAATCTATGGAAAAAATGAAGTTAGTTAACCAATTGTTGAATCAAATATAACCAGCATAAAGGTAGCAAATTTTTTCCGTTTTTTTGCACCAAAAAAATATTTTCCATTTTTATTGTTTGGGGAGTTCCCCTATTTTGTACATGGACATTAACCGCACGCCACACAAGCAGTTTTATTTTGAAGGGGCACTTGAAACATTGAACAACATTAAAAACTAGAGGAAATCCCAAATCCCTCATTCTTTTTTGGAAATTATTCTGGAGAAAAAAGTAAGCATGCTCATAAAGCTAAGCATGTATATATTTTCCCCTAAAAATCTGTACAACAATGATCGGAAGTTTTTATTGTTTTATGGAAAAAATGTGGATCCCATAGTGACTACACATAATAAAGGGATTTTGTAATGGATTTTCAACAGTAAAAAAGGATATTTAGGAAATTTCATCACAACTGTCATGTCTCGTGGATGGATACAAGTGGTCTTTATTACAAAAAAACAACAAAACTTTGTTTCAAGTTTGAAGTAAAGAAGAAATTAGAGGACAGTAGCGAGCATGAGTATTTGTGTGCAGCTTTTTTTGAGATAAGAAGAAGTATAAGCGCCGGCAGAAAGTAATGGCATTGCTAATTACAGGGTTTACCCCCAAAACAAAATCTACTTTGTTTTGCTCATTCACTCGTTTTCAGCCGAATTGCAAGGAAATGTGTTCCTTTTCTACATCTTTGTGTCTATTAGCGGACGAGAGGAAGCATCTCCGAGAACATCATTAAACTGCGCAGTCAACCTGATGAGAAGCAAAGATGAGAGGATTTTACAAAAGAGGGGAAAATTATTACACTTGTTTCGTTGGACTTGGACGCGTGCAAATTTCAGAAAAACTAAAATCTTTTTAGCCAACTAAATATTTCTTTTAAGCTTCTGTTTTCATGACTTTCAAGGAAAAGTATCTTTTTAAAAAAGTAATAAAACTTAAGTTTAAGACTTTTTCTTTCCTTAAAAAAATCTCCGAACTTGAGTGATTTGCAGTCCATTTTCACATGCTAAAACCAGTGACTACAATTTTCTTCCTTGCAAATGAGTCTTTTATACTTTTTTGGGGGAAATTGTATAAAAACCATCGTTTTCAACCTCGGAAAAATTACACCAGCTATTAAGATGGTAATTGGATTCAGAGCGGCGACAGGATGACGAGAGCAGTAAAAGTAACATTGTCTTCACAAACCACTTTTATCTTTACCTGAGCTCCTCTTCTCTCAACACCAATAACTTCCTTTTTTATATTTCCTTTGTTTTCAATGTTTTTCAGCGAAAAATGCGAATATTTTTCATAAAAAATACAAATGGAGTCCATTTGGAGAACATGTGGATAACATGAGTGGAGCTTAGTCTTAGCGCATTCTGGAAATTATATGGCTCAACAAAAATTCTCATAATTCTTTACGCAAGAAAGAAACCTTGGGACTTGTTGTTGTCCACGTCGACCGAGAGAGAGGTGATAATCAGTCTGCAACAAGGAATTAACTCACTCTCAAATTTTATTCTAATTCTCGTTCCGCTTCATTTCCCAAGTGAACGACGACGCAGTGAGTGCGTGTGTGAGTTGGGAGCTACATACAAGTCGGAGTCGACGAGCATTTTGTGCAAAATTAAAACAAGAAAAACTGCCTTCTTGAAACGGGAATGTGGAAAAATTGCAAGACATTTGCCGCCACCACCACCATCAACCACCTTTGCACTTTTTTTAAGTGTGGTGGTGGTGGTGGTGATGTTCGATGAGAATCAGCAAGAAATTCACAATTCACAGACATGCCTATTCAATGTAGTTACCTGTAAGCTCATGGAGATGCATGCGTAATAAAAAGTGAAGAAAGAAAAAAAAATAACTTTTTAGAGTCTTGTTTTACACAAACATCTTCCTCTCTCACACTCTCCCTTCAACTCGAAAGATGAAACGTTGCTGTTATCCACACACACACTCCCCAACTTCGTAAAGCTTGAAACGAACATGCAAATAATAGTATCAACTTTTTGATATTTTGCATGCACACAATATGCAGATATGGCCAACTTGGACAGCTAAAATAGCATAATGAATGTATGCTCTCTCTCTCCCGATCAGCTCTCTTCTACGAAAACTCAAGTCATTATTAAACAACGCTACTCGCCACTCTTTTCATGAATGAAGTTAACTGTTGCACCATTGCATGCTCACTCTTCAATTCTCTGGACATAATTATATTCTTTTGTTTTAACCCTTTTTTAAAACCTGATGCATTATTCTATATATTGAAATACTGGCCATGAGACTGAAGATCATGAGATCCAATCCTATCCAGAATGGTCCATTTGTCATTTTGGCAGGGAACATTAGGCGAATAAAACATACTTCTTTTTAGCTTCTCTCTCTGTTATTTATTGAGTGGATCTCTCATTCTCATCCCTCAACTCCTTTGCCAGGTTGACACGACACACTTTTAACAGAGGAGAAGAAGAAGCGGTCACTCTTTTCTCCTCCATCAATTTCACTAAACTTATTGCTACTAATTTCTTATCGCCCTTGGTCCAAGTCCGAACTTCCCCATTTCAATTTGGGTGTCGTCCTTTTTCCCTTCTTCTCCAGCGTCGATCTTGATCGGAAAAAGATGGACAAAAAGCTAAAAATAAAAGAGCTTCTAACTTCCAACAATTCCTAACATCTTATTAACGGGATTACGGAATATACCAGAGCACGGCATATGCAAATGT
>JAQFZW010002953.1:0-14777 GCA_034687055.1 Heteromurus nitidus
TCGAATACTCCTTCCCAAAATTGAGTTAGTATATTTCTACCCAACAAAGGCGACGTATTTTTGATGGAGGACTCAAAACTGGTTTGTTTCGAAGACAAGTAGAAGATCACGGTTGTCTAAAAATATCTTCTGTAATTTAAATATTGTTTTGTTAAGACGTTTACAAATTCAACAAGTTTGCATTTCTTAACATTGTTTTCAAGATTTCGAATCATTAAGTGTATTTATAAGTACACATTTTGCTTCTTTAAATGTCTATATGGGCGTATGGCTGTTTGAAATTCATATTTCGGCATCATATACGCTGTTTCCGATATCTTTAAACTCATTCGCCAGTGCACGCTTTTGCGTGCACCCGGGCTACTAGTTTGATCATAAAACGTAAAACGAGATGCGCAGAAGAGTCATGACGGTCATTACCATTGCTTGAATGAACAGAGATAAATTGCAACTGCGACTGTTCATACACAAGTGTTAATTTTTGCAAATAATGTCTTAATGTGCAACTTTTAATGTTCACGTAATCATATGTAGGTGTGTCCAATACATGAGTTTCATGCATACTATATGAGATATTGCAAAATCTGATAAGTGGCAAACCACTGTCCAAGCTGTATAGTTTTAACCTCTGCACTTCACTTACCCCACCAAACACATATACATATGTAAAGGGTAAAGGAAAGCTTCACAGGCTGAGATCACAAGTACTAAATGAATGAATTAGTCGTTACAAGTCACAAGGGAATATTTTTATGCGTCACGTGTAAATTATAATTATTGTGCTAAACACCTATAATCATGAAAGATCAACGTATTGTGCAATAAAAGAAAAAGGTCTGCTCTGCGTTGACAGGCATTAATGAGTTGTGTTATGATTTTCAGCTCACAAACAAATCGCTCTTTTATGCCTCTTCAACTCCTTGCAAGCTGTAGCTTGGATTTGCAACACGATACGCCATAGCCTAGTATTTTGTTACAACTCTCAAAAGGAGATTAGGATAATGTTACGTCTGCATTTAGCCTTTCCTTGCTTCGTTTTTCGCAACTCTCAACAGTAACCTCTAGCATTCGTACCTCCAGCGAAAAGAAAACTAACCTATCCCATACAACTGTCTGCATCTCCAATTACTTTATGCTATGATTGATGTTGTTCCAATAGAGTTTCATCGCATTTTTAAATGCATGATACAGTGTAGAATAGCATGTCATACGAGTGCGAGATGATAAAATATGTTATGTTATTGAGAACACGAACAGTCAAATGAGCGAGAATTGGTTGGAATTTAAGCCAATTTCAGTATACGAAGGGGTTTCATGTCATGATCAACGGGAAAGACAATGGATAACAGGACAATACCAACGCGAGACCAGTAAACTGTAGACTTTTTCATACTAGATTTTCAGAAGCTTGCCTATGCCTTTAGAATGGATGCACGGCAGCTAGACACATTTGTAAATACGAGGATGGAATCGTAGAATGGAAAACGTCAACTATCTCATATTACGTATGTAGTACCGCTCACAGCTTGGGCGATCAATACGCATCGCTGGAACTCTTTCTATCTGCGATCTGAATTACACGTTCAGCATCAGGTATTGCTATTTTTGGAGAACTATCTTGCAATATAGTGAATGGGAAAGGATTTCCTTCATGCGTGCATGTGTATTGTATGGGTCGGGTACCAACAACTGGTAGAAGTTTTTTGCAAGCATGCTTACGCGTATAGCACACATGTAGTCTGGTCCCAGTCATGCTTTGTGTGCTGGAAACACCTGCAATTTGAACAACAATGTAGACTCATTCTGACCTTTTTGAAGGAAATTGAAGCGAAAACTGGATAATTAGAGAGAGTACCAGAATTGTAAATGTCAAATAGGGACTTTCATGCAGGCACGCGTGGATTTTACATTGTAAATGTGTTAGTTTAGAGCATAAACGAATTTTCCTGGGCGTGATATTCTCTGCGAGCAAAGTATAGCAAAAATGAAGAAATGATTTAGATTTTCATAATAAACTCGCGTGGAGCATGAAAGCTGCCATGAAAGTAGGATCTCATTATGATATGTGGATTCACTGCATGATCTCACGCTTAACGAAAAGAAAGTGAGTGAAAGTGGGAGTGTGTGGTACTGTGATTTGATTATAGCATTAAGACTGATTTATGCCAGCATGGGTTTGAAAAGTAGACAGATTACCGAGTTTCCGTTGGCTTTCGATGAGTCGACAACGCCATACGGACTTAATCAGTTTACCCCTTCGGCGAGATCTCTTTCGGATATGAATAGCGGCTTTGAACGCTCCTCAACTACCTCATTCACAAGTTCCAAAGTTTCTGTCCGAATGGCGAAAACGGTGTTCGTCGGGGACGTTGGCGTTGGGAAGACCTCCATTTTGAACCGCTTTTGCCGGGACGTCTTCGAAAATGAGTACAAAACGACGATCGGTGTTGATTTTGAAATGGAGCGATTTTGGATACTAAATGTACCGTTTAATTTGCAGATGTAAGTGTATAAATGGAGGAAAGTCGTGAGAAAAATATTTTAGAGGAAGTTTAGTAAAATGATTTGTACACTGCATCTTTGTAGATGGGATACTGCTGGACAGGAAAGGTTTAAGTGTATTGCAGCATCATACTACAGGGGTTCGAATGGTTAGCTGGAAAATTGGAATCATTAGCTTCTTTTACGTCAGGATATGATGCATGAAATTTAAGCGCATAATGGATTATGAATTGCAGTGATTGTAACCGTCTTCGATGCGAGCGACCTAGAGAGTCTTTCAACATGCCAAAGGTGGATGGATGATGCAGTTGGTGCCAACCAAATTGTGCCTACTAAATTTCTTGTCGCTACAAAAATGGATCTTGTTGTAAGTTGTCCGTTGTATGAATTCGCAACAAGCAAATGTCCTTTTATGAGTTTCTGCTGCTTGTGATTGACGCGTACGTTTGCATTATACTAATGAATTCCATATAGCCCGAGGGTCACAGAGACAAAATTCATCAAATGGGGCTTCGAATGGCCAACCTTCTCGAAGCCGAATACTGGGCAATTTCATCCAAATCTGGGGAAAATGTTGAGCTTTTCTTCAGAAGAATAGCGGCCCTGTCTTTCGAATTTGGGCTAGCCAATGAAGTTCGAGAAGGTCTCCCTAATCGAAATGCACAATTAAATCGCGAATCTTGTAAGCAAAATTTGCTGCTAATTAACTTTCTCTATGCATTTTATCACCTTATGTTTTTCTATATACTTGCACTGTTGCGCCTCTACAAACTTGTTCTAACGCATTTTCAGCTATTGTTCAGCCATCCACCAGTGACAACGCAAATGTTGGACGCAGAACAAGACTACAGACTTCTAGATGTTCATCATGCAAAAATCTATAAGTATACTGTTCAGAGCCAGAAAATTTTTTGATTTTGATGATTTTGACAAATTCTATCAAGGATTTCTCGTGATTCCTCGAGTTTAGACTTTCCTGAATTTTACGAAGGAGTATTACGATTACGATTACGTTGTGTTAATTTGGAATATTGAAATTACAACTCTCCTGAGTTGAAAACTACTACATGCATGTGTTTATATCTAGTCGTCCGCGCACCAAATAAATTCACACACATTTTACTAAAATCATGGTTCACATTAAGTCAAGCATACTTATTTGCAAACAAGAAATCCAAACCATATTTCTGTTTAGCAGACGTAGCAGTGCTGTTGAACAAAGTAATCAAATTCCAACTCGGCTTTCGGCATGCAAACCACTTTATCATCAAACATGACCATACATATATTTACCACAACCACTATGCATTCTTTCGCAAAAATGGACTGTGGAGATTTTCCATATTTTACATGTATTGTGTAGACTTGAGCAGATTCTTTGCGTCGGACAAGTAGGCAAATTAAAGCGCAATAAAGATTGCATAAACCAAGGTATTTCGACATAAGAACAGCAGGACTCTTGCGTTTTTGGTAGCTATCATTAGTCATTGACATCACTCGAATAATGTATGATTATACAGAACGCGATTGCAGATAATCGGCCAGACATGGATATTTGACGTGAGCAATTTAAGGAGGGGCATCGCCATAATCCAATCGCAGCGTTTTAAAGGAAGGTTGGCTTCAAAATCAGATTCTTTTATTGGAGCTTTCGAGTGGTGTGTCAGTTTCGGCATACATTCCGCATGGGAATTTGATCTCATCTTGTTTGATTAATGTAAAATGATATCGCTTTCGCGTGATGTGAATTTATATTTACGTTGAGGTCGTACTGCGCAATACAATCAAACTGTGTTCATTTCCTGCCACCAACAACGAAAGGTAAACGAATCAAACCAGGATTTGCGATTACTCACATTGTCAGTTATGAACTGGCTGGATTTCATGCAGTTT
Source organism: Heteromurus nitidus (assembly GCA_034687055.1). Taxonomy (NCBI): domain Eukaryota; kingdom Metazoa; phylum Arthropoda; class Collembola; order Entomobryomorpha; family Entomobryidae; genus Heteromurus; species Heteromurus nitidus. The sequence continues at coordinate 4,396 of JAQFZW010002953.1, forward strand.
TTGGAGTAGACATGATTGGGCTATATTTGAGGGATGTTTTATGATTTGTAATCTAAAATGGCATACATTTTTGTTATGCTGGCTATCTCTCATGCTCAACCTAAATTGAGAGCAGCGATTTAATGTGAATATTGACAAGACAAAATCTCACGTTATCTTCATGCTTAAGTCTAGCTTTTTGTCGGAATACGTTCGTACCGAAAGAAACCATTGCGATTGTGTGTATCGCATGATTCATGATTGTACGAATCTGGGCTAATCAGCACAGTATTTCTGCTTTGCAATCATTTTCCTCTCGGATCCTCTCTCATCAATTACTCCACGTGTGAGCCAGGACCATATTTGCGAATAGTGACTTGATAAGCTATCTGATTGATGATTCGGGATGAATACTGGGGGTGCTCTGGTTCACTTGTTCATTCTGTCGTGGAACATATTTTCCAACACATCGCGCTTCGCATAAATAATTATCGATCTTATGTGGATGGCGTAATTGTCACAAAGCATGGTCCTTCCATGCATAAATAAAACAAAGTTTCTCTTTCAATAATATGCTTAAGCGAACTTATTTTCCAGTAATTTAAATTTGTATTCGCAACAATCAGCAAATTTTCTTTGCATTTGTTTTATTATTTTTTAATTAAAAATTTGGCTGACAAGTCAGCTACTTGTCCTTTATTATTACTACATTTGACGCATATTAAATGACGATCATCGATCATAGAACAAAAATAAGGCCTAAAGATTTCAATGACTCGGATGACTTTTCGGTTTACAAAACTTTTCGTTTTAAGTCGAAATCAACACAATTCTCACAACAAATAATTCACATAATTTGTAATTATTAATATTAATTAATATTGTACTATCTTCCGTTATAAGAACAGACTTCTGTTGTAGTAGGATATATTTAAATATATGCACTTGATTTATACTTGCATAGACTTACTATTGCTTATAATGCTGTTGGAACACTTGCGATGTCTTAACTTAACTTAAACAGGACAATGCTGTTAACAATAGCGATTCTACTTTAATAATGCATAGATTATATATTAGCACCGATAACATTCATAGAAGTCATTCTTACAATTCAAAATGAACCCTTAATATTGTAACGGTAATATCTGCAAAAATGGTACATATACAATATAACATACACAATGAAAACTCGTTATCGAATCTTAACTTAACTATCAAATAAATTCAAAAACTTCGCAGGTTTTTTAAACATGCATGCATCCTAAGCAATTGGGAATCAAAATATAATGCTCCTCTTCTTATAAGAGATCACTCGAAGAAGTGTTTCTTGTACGAATATACAAAAATACCAGGCACTATGCACTGACACGAATATAGTTTGTTTGCGCTTAAACAGGAATAACTTTTGTCGATTCAGCTGCCACAGAAAAATCAGGCGCTTCAGGTTCCGTCGGAGAACTTGGAGGAAGTGCAAACGACGTTGCTTCTGCTTGCTCAACTGAAGATCCCGAAGGCTCCCAGCTAGTGTCCATATCGGTTGATTGCCTGAAGTCAACATCTGCATTTGTCTCTGGAGATCTACGAGACCTACCTACGTCGACAGAATCTTGCCTTGAATGTGAATTACTCCTACTGTCATCATCATGACTATAAGATGCATCATGCAAGAACTCGCAGCGATTCCCATTCGTACAGAATCCCTTCTTAAAATATCTGCAAGGAATATCCTTGCGAACTGTAACAGAAAAGATGAAAATGAAAATCGAATGTAAAACGCAATAACAATATAGAACCACTTTACGAAGTGTGGCGATACTTACTGTTTGTGTTTCTATTACCGGAGCGAAAGTCTCTGCTATTTCTATCTCTATCGTAGTTACGATAATCTCTATCATTATTACTATCCCTATCACGGCGTCTGTAGTCGCGATCCCTGTCTCGATCACGTCCTCCTATAAAATCAAATAAAACAATACGAATTCATGTTTAGCAAAATTCGTGTACATAGAAAATACTATACGTAAGCAATTTTATAATTTTTTGCTGTACCTCGATCATCCCTTTGCTCACGATCTCTACTGCCACCCCTGTCCCTCCCTGCATCCCTATCTCTGTTGTGAAAGTTTCGACGATCTCCGTCATTAAATCTGCCACCTCGATTAGAATTGCCCATTCTGTGATCTCGACCAGCAGCACTGAAAGGATCCACGATGCCTTGTGGAGGGCCATTATTAACTTGTGTAACCATTGGAGGAGGGAAAGCAAAAGGATTGGCAAATCCAACAGCTGGAGGTGGTGCCGAGCCAATTAGATTTAGGTTGAGAGTAGGAGGAGGTGGAAATGAAAAAGGCGTCATATCAGGAGCCATCTAGAATTTTAAAAATCCACATTATTAATACTATTAAAAAATTTCTCTATGTAAAAGAATATATATCGGGAAGCCAAAACTAAGTTATTACATTCGGCGTAGGAACTGGAGGTACGTTGAAACCAAGCGTAGCATTCCACGGGTTGTAGTCAGTCGGCGGAAAAGCATTTAGGATAGGATTTTGAGGTATATCACTAATTTCTGGAACTCTTGCTCCATATCTCATCATGTTCCCAACTACATGATCTTTCGGAGTTGGCCACGTGTGCGATCTGTAATCGCAAACTTTAGTAATGCTGTTGACGTCCTCAACTGGTATAAATCTGGAACACAAAATAGACATTGGCAAATTAGCTAAAAGTAACATTGGGAAATATTACATTTAAAAGTTAGCTCATGTATAAAAATTACTTTGGTTCGACACGATCAACAGGTATAGTTGTATCCGGCTCGGTAGCTGTGTCCGGCAACATCGCACCCGGAGGTAAAAACAGTCCCAAGATATTTCTTTCACGATCGTCTTGAATATCCTTCTCCACACTCAGGATTGGGGGCTGCAAGACATCGACCTTAAAACTAATTTTGACTAATCGCCATTCGTTCTTCTCCTCTTCATCTTCGTCAACCTTGCGTCTCATCATAGATCTTTCAAACGCTTTATCGTTCTGATTTAGTTCGGCAAAGCCTTTCTGTTTCGTTACGTTCACTCGTTCCGTTTCGTCCATTTCAAATAAATGATATTCTCTTAATTCTTCTTCTTCCCTCCAACGAACGAATTTCTTCGGCCTATTTCTCGCTCTGATCAAGCACAGTGCGCTTTTCAGTTTCCCGTCGTTTTCTTGTGGAGTGAACGATCCTGCTTCGCTATCCTGTTCCATACTTTCCACGTTCTCAGTGGATGATTTCGCTGGTTCTTTGGTCTCAGGTTCTTGATCTTCTTCATCATCATTCAGAGTGTCGCGATAGAAATTAAAGACAGGTTTCACAGGCTCTTCAGATGCTGCCACTTGATGAGGTTGAACTTTGGGACTTTCAGACCCTTCCTTCTCTTGAACCTTTGGAGATTTCTCCAGAGGAGAGGCAGGCTCTTTGTCACTTGATGACGGTCTGCGTTTACGCTTGGTACTTTTCGGCGTCTCTGTGCCAGCAGTTAAAATATCCATGAACAAGGAACTCTCCTTCAGTACCACAACGGGGGGAGGAGCCTTTTTCTTCTCTTTCTCTTTAGATGCCGATGGGGACTCTTTACCTTCTTTCAGTTTATCTGGTTTGCTTTCTCCAAGTTTTGCTTTCTTTGGATCGCCAGGCTTCTCTACAGAATCTGTAGACAATCTTTTAGTAGGCTTTGCCGGAGGTGGCACAGCAGGTATACTATTACCTAAAGTAATACTTGGTTTCACCTCCTCTTTCTCTTTTTCTTTCTCCTTCGTCGGTTTTGGCTTCATAGTTTCCGTCATTTCCTTCAATAATTCATCAGACCTACTTTTTACGCTCTGAAAAACTTTAACCTTGTGACGCCTTTCCTTTGGTTTGTCAGATTCAGTATTTTCTGGCTCCTCCTTTCTGCCATAAAATTTCTTCGGCGGGGAAAGTGGGGCTGGAGATTCTTCAGGTTTGCTTGCTGACTTCTCAGGGGATATTTTCTTAATTTTGTCAGCAGCAGCAGCGCCGTCCGTACCTGGAATACCAATAGCGTCAGCAAAGCTTGTAGCCTTTTTGGGTATTTTAAGCATTTTCAATGTTGAAGAAGGGGTAGTTGACGTGGGCACGGCTAAACTAATCTTTTTCAAGGTTTCTTGGTCTTTTTCTTGTTGTTTTTGTTTTTCGGCTTCTTTGTGTCGTTTCTTCATCAAGGACTTTTGCTTCCGTATTTCTTCTCTCAACTTTTCCTCTTCTAACTGCTTAGCAATTGCCACAGCTGCGGATTTGCTGCCCGAACTAGAAGATTTTGACTTTTTGTGCGGGTCAGATGAACTAGAATTTTCCTTCGAAATTTTCCTGACCTTCTCTTTGTTCTCTGACTTCTCACCAGGTTTGGCATTTTGATCTGAGGTTTTTTTCTGAGATGCTACTCCGCTTTTGTTTACCGCAGGCTTAGTTTTTGATCCATATGTTCTCAACGAAGGCTCTCCAGTGACTTTATTCACCGTTGAAATCCCTGGATCCTTTCTGGGAGACTTTAACTTCTCTTTGCTATCGGTAGTGTCGTGCTGCTTTAGATCCGATGACTTCGCGAATATTGCATTTACCGGCTCCTGGACTACCATTGGAGAAATAGTTTTTGGTTCTGATTTTAATTTCACTAAATAATTTTTACCATCTTTAAATAGGACGCAGTATTGGCCTTCTGGAGTGTTGGAAGCAAGGGAACCATGAACTACCGTTCTTTGTCCGCCAACGGTTTTAATTAAAATTTTAGGCGTTGGCTGCACTTGAATTATTTCAGCTACCTCTTCCTTAACTTGTGGGTGTGTAACAGGTACATTGCTGGCGACCACGTTAGGATTCGGCACCAGAACACTCGTAGGCTCTGCCTTTACGATGGAGTGCTCCTGGACTGGAGCAACTTCTGGCAAACTTTCAGTCAAATTGTGCTGATCAACTGCACTTAAAATATCTATATTGAAATCAATATCAGCTAAATCGGTATGGCTAATATCAAAGTCCATTGATGCGTCGGGCATGATTGACGGGTCAATATTGAGCAACGAGTCAGCATTCATACTTAGATTTCCAAGTTCAGAGCCCGAAACGCCACCTTGATCTACAACGGTGCCCTGCTGGATTACTCCTATGTTTGAGACAGGGACCTCCACTTGATTATGCGGTTGCTCAGCTCTGGATGACTCTTCGTTTTTCGCGATACTTATCCACTTTGCAACAACTTGCTTAGCAAGGTTTCTCGTCTCTGTAAAATCAATTACCACATTAATTAAGTATATACCATTACCTTTAGGATTTACGGTCTTTCTTTGACCAAATTATAAGTTCACGCTACCTTCGTCCTCGCAGTCCTTCGACAGGGTTTTGATTAAAACAGGAAATTTATTTTCCTTTAAACGTGATACGGTGGCAGGAGTCTGAAGAAGCAGTGTTATAAGTTCCTTCAGGAGAGAATAATTTTTTGAATTCGCTCCTTCATTTGCCCAGCCATATACTAAGCCCCAACCACCCCTTTGCATAAACCTGTTACAATTTAAAAATTCACATGATTAATATTATAACATATATAAGATTTGCACTAACCAGTTTCAAGTATCATACAAAATCTTTAAATCGGATCACTTACAAATCAAGCACCGTTGGATGGGAAGCCCTTAGTATATTTATATAAATACATTTACTGACCAGCTTCTTCGAAAACTTGGACATTAACCTAGAAAGAAAATTAAAAATCCATAAGAATCATCCATAGCAAACATTAAAACCAATAAAACCTAAATGAAAATTTTAACATTGTTAGAATTAGAAGCATGGACAGACATGAAGCAATGATAATCGTCTCCACAACTATTTGAAAGGCAATTTATTGGTTCCTGCACAGAACGTAACAATGTCCAGGCACAGGAACAAGCACGAAATCATGCGACAGAAGCAGCAAGGATACCCACATGCAGCACAGCGTTTACAGGATAAATCTACAAGTGTTAATTATTATTCCTATTTTATATAGGGTTCCGCACGAGCACATGCAATGTTATTACATTACTGGCTAAAGAAAGTTCACAGAAATTAATTAAATTTTCAGCAAATGAAGCTGTACCCAAGAATTTTGTCAACTTCTTCGGTGGATTTGACTGCTCCGGATGCAGGTTCTAGCAATGGCTGAAGACACTTCAGAAGCCGTTCAGGATCAATGCGTGGCTGCAAAAACGAAAAGATCCACCAGTTATATTTTAATTTACCAAGACTTAGTTCATAAATGTTAAAATGTAGCAGTTGCCACTATTACTCACCATCACGGAAACACTCAAACGAATTCCAGCGTTCTTAAGTACCGTCTGCCACAAGCATCCACTCCGTAAGATTTTACGATTATTGTTTCATCAAGCCTACAAAGCACGAAAAACAGAAGCTCATTAATACAACGCAAACACTCGATTTCATCACTTAATTTTCGCATCCGACCGTTTACAATTGAGCAGACCACAAGCTCATTATAACTTTTGACGATAAACATTATTTGCGTCTTGTTCACTATTACAATAATTACAACGGAAGTTTCGGAAGATGCAGCATAGTTGGCGTTTCGTGTTCGGGGTGGACCTCAAAATGTATCAAAGCTTTTATATAATCACTTCTCCACAAATGCAAACACACGCTTTGAACTTGTAACACCAAACGTTTTTAATAAAATAGTGCGGTTTACATTGCCATAATACTGTTTAAAAAATTGCAGATCATACCATAATTTGCGACAATTTTCTTTTACATATCGTAAAAAGTTAGCATCGTATTCTAGGGAAGATTTATGGAACTCTCTCTTTGCATGTTTCATTTTTCATATTATCCAGAAGTTACATACGAGTTACTTTGTTGCATGCAATTGCACGCCTTGTGTCAATACGCTATCCCAACAAAGACCACGTAAAATCCATGTGACTCATGAAGATGACGACTAACCCTACGTTCTTAATTATAATACTTGTGACAATACAAAATATAATGCGCTACATAACGTTTTTTTTCAAATTTACAAGCCTAAGCTAACAGAAGACAATTCTAGGAAATTGGAAGTAGTGCAACGAATTCCATTCATACATTTTCTCTCGTCCAGACCAAGACCCACGCTTGGATCCGTACTTTGTACTACGTTACAAGTATCAGTGACTCACTGCTCACTCGTCTCGTCCTTTTACGCCTAATCTCGTGAAACAAAACGAGCCGCAGGTTGAACACATAGTAGCAGTCATACAATAATCACATCAGTTCATTGGTAAGCCTTACAATATATTGACAATACGAGTTTCACATAACATAGTTCTGAAGTTCTCATGCAACAAGGATGCAATACAGCAACCCTCTACCAACTACAATACATTCACTCTACGACTCTCATCTAATTTACTCCATTCATTTTCACAAAAGGCACTCGTTCTGCAAGGGTTACGAATGGAATGATACTTGTGCTGTGTGCCGTCCCTACCTAAAAGCCGTCTACATAGAAAGCCTGCACAACTTTGAACAACGGAAGTAGACCTCGAAAAAAGCCTCGGCAGCCAAGTACGTATTGCAAGAGTTACGTGTACAGAAAGAGGTGAAGAAGATATGCCTAAAAATATTTTTCTCACAAAAGCAAGAGAGGCTCTCTGAAAACTGAGATGGTAGCTCAGCAGCTTTTTAGTACATGCTTCCTCCGATCCATTCCTTCGTTGCGTTACTTGCGTTGTGTGGTTTTTGGCGTGTACATAGCGAATATCTGTTATGCTGCAGAACAAGGATTATTTTATCAACTCATGCCCACTTTGTATCTGTATATTTAGGTAGAATTTTGGTCTGCTCTTGTATCTGCTCTCTCCTCGCTGCACAAAATGCGTGTTCTCATAATATGAAGTCTTGCCCTAAAATATCCCTACTTTCGCGTCGAGCTTCGTAAATGATGTAGGAATGTTGAGCGAAAAATTGCCTATATTGTATCTGGCTGACGTTCACTTTTTTTGCCCTAAACGTATTATGTACCGTGAACGATGTTATAGTCCTGACTATATACTACTATAAACTTTGGAACTTTGGGAAAAAATGCTTTTAACGAGGACGCCATCTTTGCATGGTCGTCGTGTCCCCTCTTCTGCTGGTTGAAGATTTTTGTGAATATTTTTGTACTTCTCCTCCCATATGGATGTTTTTATCGTTGCTTTCGCAGTGTCACCTCAATCATGTTTAATATGCTGAATGACACCCAGTCAGAGAATCGCTTAAAACCTAGTAATAATAATCTAGTATGTGACGACCTTAATTAAACTACAAATTGACACTTAACACTACCAAAATCAATGACAATTTAAGTATAAAAATCTTATGACATAACTTGCTGTGAAATGCATCTTAGAGGATAATATTCGTAAAATGAAATATGTACAAAGAGAGTTCCATTTTCAATCTTCGTATCAAGAAAAACTTCTAAGTTTGAGAGATGAAAATTTTAAAATCTATCTAATGTAATCACCTTTTCAAAAGCCTACTAAATGACTTGACTTGATGATGATGACGTTCTCCTCTAACTGATGTGACGAAGTAGTGGTTACTACTAATAACGAGAGGAGGTGGTGTTGTTGACTCGCTCTTCTTCTTCTTCTCTGTCTTCCTTTTGTTGACAACCCCCAAATGACAGAATTTCTTCCTTTTTATATCTTCGAATGAATTTTGCGGTAAGATTGTGATGCTTGTTTACAGACGTCTCATGCGGATAAGGTGAGTGACATGTCATAAATGTTAACCTATTTATGACAATTTTTTTTGGTTTTACAGAGAAGCTCCCAGCAGAAAGGTTATACAAACAGAGAGAAGGCTAGTGTAAAAAAACGCGTACAATTTCTCATCCACTGTTGATTACTTCCCCCCGAACAAAAAGAAAATTATAAATTGAAACTAAAGTAATGACATGGTCAAAAATTAAGTGGACCATCTGCGCAGTGTAATGGTTCTTTCTTTTTGAAGTCCTTCACTCCCCGAACTCTCTCAGTTAGAACCTCGAGGCTGCATCATTTTTTATTCCTTTGTAAACTGTGAAACATTCAAAAGAATAAATACCTTGAGTTTCCACGTCAACCTTTGACCTTATACGAATCAATAAACCTTAAGATAAAAAGTATCTTCCTCTCACTAAAATACCGATTAAGTATCCCTTAATTAAAATTCAAGTATTTTTTCAAAGAAAATTACACAAGTCGACCGAGGTGGTGGCAACTACAACCAACCATGCAGTTTACAGTTTATATAGAACAATTTACCCCAGGAGAGAAAATAAACTACGCAAAAAGGCAACTCCTACTCCTCCTCTAAAAAAACGACTATTTCTTGAAAAAATTTCTCTAGAAAAATTGATTCTACTATTGTGATTCAAACCATTATCTACTCAATTAAAACAAAAGGATAAGATTAACCCCCAGAAAATTATTAAACTCGTTCTTAAACAAAAGATTACAAAATTTGAGCAAAACACAAAAATACAACTTACCTCCAGTAAGCCTGAAACGTAATGAGGAGATTCCTCTCATTCTGCAGCGCTATACACACTCAGCATTCGCATTATTCGAGTTTTTTTATGTGTATCTGTGTATTCAGAATAGGGGAGGTGGTGGTGGTGGTATAATGGTGGGGTGGTGGACTGGTCTGGTCTGGTGCGGTGGAACGAGAATATATAAGAAAAAAATACGTTATATAGAGTAGGTACGTGTATACAAAGCCAAAACAGGCATCAAGTTCTTTTTGTGTATAAAGTACCGATGATGTACATAAAGATACATACCCACACACAAAATCCAAAGCAAAAGTAGTTTAGGTGTTTAGCGTAAAGGATGTACACAAAACAAGCCACCTTTAAAAGCTTGTGGATCGATAGCGGAGGATAGATGCATTGGATATATACCCCACGCGTTCTTAAAACTATTTACTGCTGCTTTAAGTGTGCAATAAATGTTTTATATATAAAGGAAAATGTACATTCTCTATCAGATGCACACGCAGACAGTAAAATATATCCAATGAACTCATCTAAAATTACGAATACCTAAATAGTGTCTATGCCTTTGAACATAGAGATTTATAACTATATTTATACTAAGGATTGTTATTGTTGTAGTTTGGATTTGGATGTATGTCGGTGGAGAGCTAGCTCGTTTTAGCTCATTCGTGAAAATGTGAGATTGGTCGTCCTTTGGGGAGGACCGTTCTGTCATTGGATTGAGGATATGGAGAATTGTGAAAGTCAACAAAAAAAACTGGTTTCCTATTATAATACTAGAAAAGGCCCGTTACACCACTAAGTGGTGTAATGTTGGCAAAGACCCTGTGCGCCACCGAATCATAAGAA
>JAQFZW010002954.1:0-14774 GCA_034687055.1 Heteromurus nitidus
CTTACAGCGCTGCGAGGATGGAGGAGTTTTTGAAACGGGAGTTTGGTGCTGATAGAAAGATGAGCAGCATTCAAAAACCTAGGTAAGATTGGCGTGTTTAGTTTTTAAAAGTTTAGAAAAAAGGATTATTTGCCTGTTAATACATCACGCACAACAGTATTTAATTTGTTTTCATTTCGTACTCTTAACAGGGTGATGATAATGACGGCCCTTGCAAACCGGAGACCACCAGATCTTTATATTTTTCGCAACTACCTGTCCCCTAGTAGCCTCCTCGGGGACCAGGAAGCATTTTCTCAATTTCCAGACGAAACATACGTGTGGGAAACTGCAAAAGTTACAGGAGCCGCACCCACCTACTTCACTCTGGACCATGAGCTCTTCATCGATGGAGGATTAATTTCAAATAATCCTACGTTGGACGCGTTGTCCGAGCTTGTCCAGTTCAAGTCTGTGATGATGAACAGTCAGCAAAGCACTGGAAGAGTGAACAATGTAGGAACTTCGACTGCATGGAAGCTGCCATCACTTGTGGTATCACTTGGAACTGGAATTCCACCCAAAGTTGAAGGCTCTGCAACTGATTTGGACATTGGTTGGCCTTCCGGCGTCATTGACGCTATCAGAAATGTTCCTAGACTCCAACAAATGGTCAATTTACTCATTGATCAAGCCACACAAGCAGAAGGTCAAGTTGTGGAGAGGTCCAGGGCGTGGTGCACATCGATTGGAGTGCCCTTCTTTAGATTTAGCCCCGAAATGGGCGCTGATATTGGGCTGGATGTGAAGGAGGACGAGGTGCTGGTAAACCTCATGTGGGAAACTTGGTGCTATATGGTTGGAAATAGGACCATAGTCAAAGAAATTTATGAGAGATTGAAGGGGCTCAGCGTTAGTAGTACCAGTTCAGAGAGAATGGAGACGAACTAGTAGTCTTGTAATCCAGTTCTATTTTTGTTTGTTAAACTTGATTTCTTGTATTGAGCCTGAGCCTTATTATTCCGGCGTTTAGACTAATTGTTATTGATAATTTTTGCAGTTTTTATGGACGCATCTGCTAAGTAGTACACACGTTTGCAGTGACAAGTATTGTATATTATTATTGTATGTATTGTATCTGTGATATACTGAAACCCCAAATAATGTCATTTGTGATGCAATCAGAAGATTAGTTGGTCAATGACTGACTATATTTGACATTCAGCTCGAGCGAGCTAACGTATATGAATACAACCACAATAACTGTGCACAACTAACATTGGATAGTTAAATATTTTATTTCCATACAAAGTAATAAATACTTTACGAGAACAAAGAATATCGGAATGCACTCATCCTCATATTGCGACTCTCAGTACATTCAGTAGCGCTGTACAAGATCTCAAGTCAAATAATAATCATATAAAACTAAACTAATTAATGTATATACCGATACATATTTTATTCTTACTCACATGCCAAAAGCACAACTCCACCGTCCACAGTATCGTCACAATCTATATCTAAATCATCGTCACAATCACCGTCACTCTCGTGTTGTTGTTCACTCGACTTTCCATTCGCTTCGCCAACCAGAGCAAGAGCTAAGGAATTCCCATCGTACGCCCTGAAGCTATCGTCCACAATCATTTTACAGTACGCTAATGGCAGTGGATCAAAAGGAAAGAAACTCTCATTGAGGATGTTCACAGCTCTGTCGTCACTGCTGCTGGAAACATCTCGCATATTGTCGAACACAAGATTTCTAATACTTGCACGATTGTTTCGCTCGAGAACTGTTTTGCAGTAGGAAATTTGATAGGCGTGCGCAGCCGTTACGAACACCTTCGCCACAGATGGGGTACAGGCCTTGAGTGGATTCAAGTCGGAGGTGATCAATCGCTGAAGGTTGAGTGTGTAGATGAAAGAGGTGGTGCTGGGAGGTGGAAGAGCCTGAATTGATTTAATGCTCCGTTTATCTTCATCCTTCAAATGGACCGAATTTCCGTACACAAGTTCGAAATGTCGAAATACAAAAGTGTAGAAAATCGCTTGGCAGACAGCGTAGAAAGGGCCATGTGCGTGAACGTTCACGTTCGACCAGTGTGATGGATTTTGAGTGGATTTCGAATCCAGATATTCGTGGGCATAACTTGATAGGCGGGACATCCAGCGTCGCACAGTTCTAAAGAAAATACAATATATAAAATTATACGTCTGCATCGATTTCTTGAAATCCTAAAAGTTGAGTGAGTTCATTTCGTTGAGTTAGTTAGATACCTCGTGTCCACATTTGTGCTCCTTGCAAGAACTCCAGCGATGTATGCAACAGCCTGAACACGAAGAACTCCGGGTGTACTCACGTTTGAAAATTTCTTCCAGAGAAAGTTCATAAATGCATGCATGTACTCCTCCTTGAGATTGATCAGGTAGAAGAAGATGAACTGAGCGCAGTTGGTGTTGAATGTTGGCAGAATCTCTGCTTCGAAGATGGCCAACAGGGAATTAAAATTTACTGTTTCGTGAACACTTGAGAGGTAGGATATTAAATAGGATAAACAAATGTCTAAAGTAGCAATTTGTTGTGTTTGCGCTAATTCAGCCTCAATTTTTGAATATGACTTGAGTATCTCGACGACTAATTCCTCAGTGTCTTCGTCCTTAATGATGAAGTTATCCGATTTACTTTTCTCCTGCTTGGGAAGTACTACTGACTGTATAGGTGCGGAGTCAATATCATCTCGTGAAATCAGACTGTCCATGTGAGTGAGCCTAAAATACATAAAAATCAAAAATGTTAAAATTCGGATACCTCCTTTCGGAAAAATGTTAGAAACACGAAATATGTGCGTATGTATATTCAAATTTTTATATCTTACTTGTGGATGATTACGGAAAGTACACTATAGGTTAAGGAATTGCCAGTCATTTTGTTAAGGTTCAGTAGATTGCGGATGTAATAGAAGTGAGTTAACGGTGGCTTCAACACGTATGGGTAGCTGGATGCCATCATGTTCAGTAGCGGACGATTCAACCTGTTCACAACAAAGATCCAGATTGCTAATCAGTTACATCCAACATCGCTTCGCTAGTATTTCCAATTCATTATCAAATTTGCACTCACATCTTGACACCCACCACCTCAACAACCCTACAAATAAGCTTCGCTGCCACATCGAAGCACTTGAGTTCTGAAATACTCGGGCCATCCTCCGGTGCGACATCCTTTGGATTAGCTGATCTCAAGAACTTTGGCATCAACACGTTAGCTACTGCATTGGCATAGTTTGGACGGTGGATGAGCACTTCGTTCACCAGGATTTCCAAATTGCTAAAACAAGAGCCACAATTCCTGGGAGACATGGCGTACTGCATGGTTTGCACAACAATGTTCCAAGTATCTTCATCTATTGCGTCCACATGAGACTGGAGTACTACCAGAAGATTGGTCAAGGTTTTGCTCTGGAAAAGAAAAATCACGATACTCAAATTTGCAAAAAAAAAATCACAAGTGATATTACAAATTTGCTCAATTACAAAGTAATAATTAATTACATCAATTGGATTTTGCTGAGCCTTGTTAAAATTGCTCAAGCACATGATAATCCTCTTAATTTCACGGTTCCTCTCCACCTCCGTCATATCCTCCGGTTTCTCAAATACCCTCCCAACCCTGTCCGGAGTAACAAAAGCCACTGCTGATGCAATCACAGGGTTCAACTCCTCCACTCGTCTAGCTACTGGAGCTGGACAAGATTTCCTTTTACTCGTGCCATTTCCAACTCTGCTCACTTCCGGCTGGCGTTTCGCCGTTGCGATGCTCTTTCGGGATGACACCACTGATGAAACTTGGGTTACACTGCTCAATCTGCCACCAGAACCAGATGAAGTGGGCGCTTCCAACTTAGCACGCTTCATCTTGAGCCGCACAGTTATAATCTACGCTTTTCTTCTGCTAATTTTCCAGGAACAATGTTCGACTTTAACAGTATTTTCCGTTACTGATGAGTTTGAGGTTCCGATCAAATATGAACGATTATCTGCACGCTTATCAACTCTGACATATGTCTCGTTGAAATCAGGCATGCCGTTCATTCAATCGACAACAAAACGTATGGTGTATGGACGAAATGAAATGATGTGTATATTTACGCTTTCCAGTTTTATAACTTTTGAAGTTAACTGCTTAGTTAGACTGCAAACGTTAGTCAAATTTACAAAAATGTCGGTGGTCGAAGTTTGCACAATTTTCGAGGTTGGAGGTGGGTGGAGGTTGTGACAAAATTTGGGTCGCACTCACTCCACACAAATCTGAAGTGAAGACGAAGACATGCATTCAGATGCAGAATCCAAATATAACATTCTTTTGATTCATTCCTCATCCCTTCCATAAAGACAAAGCACGACAATGAGCTTTCCTCTTTCCCAGACATTCGGGGCGACTGGAGACACATACTACTCCTACCACAGCTATGAAACAAGGTGCATGTTTGTATGTAAACATGTGCATTTATTTGCCGGAAAATTCATTCCAATCCCAAGTCTTGTGTCTTGTTTACAAAAATCCCATAAACCACATTTGGCAAACGCTGCTGCTCGAGTTTATGTTTGCTAAAAGTTTTTAAAGGTCGTAAACCGTTTAGTTCGGTTTAGGTTTTTTGAATGTAATTATTTCACTAATTTATTATCGCCGATAGTTGTCGTTAAATTTCAAAACACGTTAAAAATCAATCAGAAATCAACGTAGAAGACTCAAAATGCGAAGCATTAAATTATTAAAGGTTTTGTCACTCTCATCGTCATTATCGGCGACAACAAGGATCGTTAGTAGAAATAGTCAGTTTCTGCTACCACGATCATGGTATATTTGGTTGCACCTGTATTTAATTATATTTATGATAATTGGAAGTTTTATTAAAAGTTTGGAATTTTTTCTTGTAAATTAGCTACTCCATTGAATCCAAACCCCAGCCGGTGAAGCGGGGACCATCCCCTCTGGAGAAACTTAATGAAGAACCTCTTCCCGTTTCATCGCCAACTGGCGAAGCAAAGGTGTACGAGCCAAAAATTGTGAAAATGGTGGAGGAAATTTCGCAGCTGACATTGATCCAAGTTGGAGAACTGAATGAGCTGTTGAAAAAGACGTTGAACATCCCAGATGCACCGATGATGGGTGGTATGGCCTTCGCAGCACCTGCAGCCGCACCTGCAGAGGTTTGGAGTGTTTTTTATTAAATAAAAAATGTACTCTCTACCGGTTTCCTTTTACCGTCTTAACCACGAATGCATTTTTTCAGGAGGAAGAAGCTGCCGCACCTCAGAGAGTTCAGACTAGTTTCACTCTGAAACTCATGAAATTTGATGATGCCAAGAAGGTTGCTCTCATTAAGGAATGTAAAAGCTTACTCGAAGGCATGAATTTAGTGCAGGTATTACATTTTCCCGTTTTATAATATGCTTTTGCAATGCCTTTACTTTAAACTCAAACCAAGGCATGAAAATTTGATAAAAATGTATTCTTATTGAAATGTAGGCCAAGAAATTTGTGGAATCAGCTCCATGTGTGGTGAGGGCAGATATACCCAAAGACGAAGCAGAGAAACTGAAGCAGGCATTGGAAGCCGCTGGAGCAACGTGTGAAATTGAGTAGAAGTTCTGATAAAAATTGTATTAGTCATAGTTGATAGTTTTAAATTATATGTAGATACATTTCCTACTCTGTTCAATAATCGTAAGTGACGTACCCGTGCGTACTGGTACAACGAGTAAATAGCTCCAAGCTCCAGAACCTTGAAACGAGTAAAATGTCATTGTATATAAGGCCTTGATGTCTTGAGGAAGTCTTGAAAAGCATGCACTCATAATATAAGCAAATCATATTTCATATTCAGAAATCCTAATACGCTGATAACGTTTTTACCTTTGCATATCATAATATTTGGTTTTTCAAGAAATGCTTGTTGAAGGGACACCAACAAGGTAGTTTAATTGAAATCTATTGGCATATAGGCCGATATTTACATGAGTTTATATGCATATCTTAGGGTTGAGCCGTTGAGAGGACTTAATTATACTAGTGCCATACATATTACGCTACTGTCCGTATGAACTTGTTCCCTAAAAACCCACAAGTAAAAAATGTTCATGTCTATATTTATTGTGTTAAACGAATACGTACATTCCAACACATAAAATATTTAAAGAGATTCCACATCCACACTCCAGTTTCCCGTGCAATTGGACAAAGTCGACACTTATAATTATAATTAAAAAAGGCGAGAAAGTACTGTTTAAATTTTAAAAAGGTACATATATTTACTCAAGGTATTAATGTATATTACACATTTTGATATACTTTTGGCACCACGAATTACTGTTTCTTTAATACTCTCTCATTTTCAATGCCAAATCCAGATCCAAGAAATGGAAGCCCAAGAGAACCGCATGAGGAACAATGTTGAAAACATTATTAAAATATATCGGTTTTTGGAGGAGTATGGGGAAGCATTGGGGTTGGACTTGAAGGGGAGGTGGCCCGATGTTTTGAGCATGGAGCCCCCATTCCATCAAGAAAACAACGAGGAGCTCACCAGTATGCTTCATCACTTGCTTGAACGTGCTCGAACGGACCCCGGCCTACCGAACCCAGCTATAGAAAACAATGAGGAAATTATTAGGAATTTTCTTAGATGGGTCAACGAGGGTGATGTATATTCAAAGTGGCCTAAATTGAAGGCGTTAGAAAAGAGTAAACTTCTCAAATTCATCTGTGATATACTACAGCAGAACAAGGCCGTTGACAGGTACAAGTTGGAGAAATATGGTCACGCTCCTCCTCCTTCCTTACCCAGCGCTCGGTCGAACAGCATTGGCAATGGCTGTGGCTGCAATGGCAGCGGAGATGTTCCTCCATCTCCGCCTTTATTGGAGAGTGAATTTTCGGCCGAGATATTCGTTCCCCATGCCATTGGCGAGAGGGACGAATACAAAAAGTTCATTGTGTTGGGATTATGCTATTGTTTCATTTTAATCCTGGCTTTTTTGTTGCCTTTGTATTTTGCACCGGATGTTGAAATAATGAAGTAAAAGTTCAGTAATATCCAAAGAAATCTATACTAATAATTATTCTGTAGGAAATTTTTATTGGAAAATAAGAAAGAATCAGTGTTTGGTGGGAAATCGTAACTGTGTAATTGGGTGCTTTATTCAGGCATTTCTTTATATCAAGGTTAAATTATCACTCACATTTAACAATTCTCATTTTACAAAATCTATCGCGAACTCTCTTATAGCGCTGGCTGTGGTAAGGGTGGTTGGAATTTTGGGCGCAACATAGCATACCCCAACCCAAAGTTAAACTTAAAAGAAAGAAATCTACAATTAAGAATTCAATAATCCATTTGGATTTTTAATTACAACGATCCTGCTGCAGAACTCTGACATCTACTCTGGAAGAACTTCCCTATCAAGCGCAAGACCTTGATCAGATTCAAGGAGAAGGTGATGATGAGGAAGGTGACGATGACTGCCCTGATCCATCTCTGACATAGAGATTGCACCCGATGTACTTGGCGTTCAACCGGAGCTGGTTGTCTGGTTAGTCGATGGTGACGATGACTGGCCTGATCCTGACTTAACAATCTCTGACTTAGAGATTGCAGACAAAGTGCTTGACGTTCATCTCCGGTTAGTCGCACTCGCCCTTGCCCTTCTCGCGGACGTGGAAGCGTTTGACTTGTAGACCGAACGAGTTGGAGAGGCTCCAACGCTATCCGAGAATCCCGCAATTGAATAGAGCGACGCGTTTGGAGATCTACTCCAACATACAGTTTCTCCAGATTTGGCAATGTTGACCAGAGAAGCGTCGTATCATAAACGCTCAAAACTTGTTCCGCTTCATTCCTGCTAATTCTGAGCTCCCGTAATGAGGGCATTCCCTCCAAAAACAACAAAAAAGCACGGGATGAGGGCGAGATTGACGTATGAGAAGTGTCTATGTGAAAAATTTCCAGACTGGGAAATTTGGCATCATCAAACATTCTCGAACGCTGCCTGTCTTCATAATTCTGATTAATCTCCTGATCACAGAGGCTGACAAAATTGACGTAAAGTTGGACCAATGAATGGGAAAAAGGTCTGATTCGAGTCGTCAAGTTGAACAACGTGATGAAATCACATTCCATCAGACATATCACCTCCAACGACATTTTTTCCAAGTGTGGAGCCATCAAATTGAGGTTAAGATTCTTGAGTTGATGATAGATCGAGTTCAGGCTGAGGTTTAACCACGGAATAACATCTCGAGATGCACGCAGTTTTAAATTTCGCAATTTTGGAAATGCGAAAGGAATGTCATTTGGTGTTTGGTGGCGGCGCAGTAGCATCACGTCTTCATCCAGGCACTCTAGACTCTCCAGCTGGAGGGAATACGAGGTGAAGAGGAAGTTAGTGATGGGAGGGAGGCACTTCGGAAACCTCACCGTCAAAGACTTCAGGTTCGACAACACTGGTGGAATCCCACCTTTCCAAAACATGTTTCGACATCCTCGACCATAATGTATTACGAGTGAGAGCGAGCGGATGTTACGCACATACTCGAGCAATCTGACCAAGTGGTATACCGTAAATCCTAAGCGACCACGAAATCTTGTTGAAAATTCCTCACCAACTGAGATTCCGTCGTACGTGTTCATTTCAATTATGTAAACAAGGTGCCAGATTTGAGCTCCATATGCGTCCATTACATTATCTAAGAAGTTGCTATTGTGGAAAGGCGAGCGCAGGAAGAGAGAATCATCAGTGATGTCATGAGACGGCCATAGTCGGAGGAAGACTGAAAACGGACTTAGTAAATAGACGGTTCTTGATGGGAATGGGTTGGAGCCCTTCCTCGTGGTAGGTTCCAAGACGGAATAAGCAATTCCTCGGGGTCCAGTCCGTCCACTGAAAGGAAGGGTGAGTTTGTTAGGGATAGGAATATCCCCAGGCACGACATGTTTTAGTTGTTCGATGTGTGAATCCCATTCCGGGGCTTGGTCGTTGACACCGTCCACGCCGTCTTTCCAGTTATGGCACACGAGCCTGCAGTGCTTCATGTCTCGGGATGTGAGGTGCCTCGCAACGAGGGGAGCAACCTATTTATGGCCATACATACACGCGATTACTTACATTTTTGACATTTTTTGAATGCTGACAAAATAATACTTGCATTGAAGTGTAACTGGAGTACCAAATGAAACATGAAGTATGGTTTCTTCGCCCACAAAATTCTATCCCATAAGATTGAGACTCTCGTACAGGTAGCCAATGTTTCCGATTCATTCTTCAGATTATCAAAGATCAGCTCCAGAACCTAATGGAAACATATATGCAGAAATGTCATTGTTATTGTTTATAGCAGCAGAATATATTAATTTGTCTTTTCCATTTCTTACAAGTTCCGGAAGGCTGTGGATGTAGTTTATAACAGGCATCTTCGTAGACGACCGTTTGATGACGTGTCTACTCAACACAGTTATATGTATCTCGGCGTTGTGCACAGCAGAAGATACTTCTTTGTATATAATTGAACGTAATCGAACTTATCCTCCTCCTCACAAATAAATACACCTCAATTAAGTGTTTTAGATGATAAGAGAAAAACATGCACTTGCCACCGTGTCCAAAATTCTGAACTGAACAAACGATGCTGCTGCTCTGCTCTGTGTCTGTGACTATTGAAATATATTAATACAAATACCTCGCATTGTCACTTCGAGAGTGTCTCGTCCTCATTCTCATTTATTTTTGGTTTCTGAATGGGTGCATGTGCAAAAATAGACAAGGCCCGTCGGGGTCCCAAGAAACAAAATGTTTAACGACTACAAGGACACGTACCCCCGAGCCCTTTTCTTGTGCTATATGAAAATACTTTTTTGTACTTAGATTTCTGAGTTTGTATGTGCTGTTGCAACCCTACTTCTTTTAAGACTTGCCCAAGACAGCGGACCGGAGTTGGTAAGGAGCCTTCTCCAAGTTTTCTAGAAAAACGAGAACAAAGATTGGATTCATAAACCTTCGACTCGGCATTTTATTTTTCGTCGTCGGTCCAACCGGCGCCTGCTTCAGGCTTCTTGTTTCTCCGTTCTTGAGGTAATCGTGAATATAAGCCTCCTTCCACTTAAGGGGTACTTATACTTTCTCGCCTTCACGAACTCGTCGGAGAAGGGGCAGATGCTTTCGGGGAATGTCGAACAAGATACCTGGTTGTAAATGTAAAAGCTTACTCGAAGGCATGAATTTAGTGCAGGTGGTACATTTTGCAATATGCTTAAACGTAATTGCTTTATTTTCGACTCAAACTATTGGCATGAAAATTTGATGAGAGCATTATTTTATTGAAATCTAAGTAGGCCAGAAATTTGTGGAATCACTGAATCAGCTTCATGTGTGGTGAGATCCGACATACCAAAAGACACGGAAAGCAGAGAAATT
Source organism: Heteromurus nitidus (assembly GCA_034687055.1). Classification (NCBI taxonomy): domain Eukaryota; kingdom Metazoa; phylum Arthropoda; class Collembola; order Entomobryomorpha; family Entomobryidae; genus Heteromurus; species Heteromurus nitidus. The sequence goes on from JAQFZW010002954.1 coordinate 10,453, forward strand.
GAAGCAGGCATTAGAAGCTGCTGGAGTGCTGGATCATCGTTTGAAATTGAGTAGAAATTTTGACAAAAAAAAGTAGTTCAAATGCTAGCTACCAGAACTAACTAGTACATAACAAGTTAAGTTCCTATTGTCATCGACGGACTAGGACTAGGACACGAAATTTTCCACAAAAAACTTGTTTTGTTCGGTGAAGATTTCAGGGTGGAAGGCAATTCTCCGTCTTTACATAGGGTACATATTATAGTACATAGGATTTCAACATTTAATATTATGATTTGAAAGAAATTCCAATTCCAATGGGCTTTTTAGCACATCCTTCCGCATTTCCGAACTTCTAAACAAAAAACAAAGTGTCATATTTGCTCTTTTAGAAACATGACTAATGACTTCAAAATGTGCATGGAATTACATGCACGGATTTATGTTGCACATGTTCCGTTATGTTTTTATATGATGATTTACCTCAAGAGACAAATTTCAAGGACAGAACAATAGCAAGACGCATTCAGGGGAAAAGTTCTCTCAGCATACGTTGACGGTGATGGCGATCATCATCAGCTTGGCAAAATTGCACGTGATGAGAGAGAGAGCTAATGAGATTTTTAGCACTTCATTCTCCCAAGCCCACACAAGCTCTGTACATCTGCACTACAATTTCTTTTAAAATTGCAATCTGAACTTGCATAATATACGCGTTCATATATAGTAGTTCCATATTATTATAACGCTACTACATAAATAATTATTCGTTGTGCATTTTTTGTGCATTTTCCAGGTTTCGCGAAGATAGATGCTCAACAAAGTTTTTACCATATTATAATCATCTATTACGAACACATCTTATGTATACCACTCCTGGGAAAGTGTCGAGCAAAAACTTGGTAACATATATTCACGGAGTATAATTAACTTACGCTAGCTATGATATTTTTAGAAGGGTAGTCGTCTGGTCATGTATTTAACTAATCTCAGCAACGTACATTGTAGGATGTGTGTCTACATGTCTGCACAAAATATTTGCAGTCTTGCACTTTGAGCAAACTTTGACCATTACCAAGCAAAACTGCATTTTCCCTTTCCATAATGCCATGTCATATATATCTCATATAATACACATCCGTTCCATTTACTCGACTATGTAATGCGTACAATGTTTCTCGAGGAATCTGAATCTCTGTGTGTACTAAACTAATCCTCAAATCCTCTCTGCAAATATGCTTGTGATCGAGCGTCTGAGAACGTTTGATGGACATACGTTATCAGGAACAGAGCAAACAAAGTTTCGATTTTTATTTTTTTCTCCTCCAACTTTTTACGTGCTACGTGATCTTTTGGAGGAAGACTATGTCTGCATTTGCACTCATGTGACATAATAATTAGCGCCGGGAATAGTCATTATATATTATCATCGCATGAAGCAAACCCCATGATGTGGATATTGAGACGGAATTATTTGGATGTTGCTTTCTTTCGATAAAATCTCGTCTATATGCATAGTACCTACTTTCCCGAAAACGAGCGACCTTATCTTTCACTTGGACTTCTCATCACACACACAAACTGTGCTTTAGGATTGATCACTGCACCGCGACCGCATTGGATGCGTTTTAGCTCATGCATAACGTCAGATTTGCCACGACACCTTCGCCTTTAGTCTGGCTGAGCTACTTTTCCTCTAGAATCAACTGAAAAAAGTTTGCAGTAAAATAACACTTTAAATTTCGATTTCGAAACGAACGGAATAAGGGTTTCCGTCATTTTTAAAGCTAATCTAGCAAACATGGCGCCCCCAATTAAGGGACTCAGTGGTTTGACCATTTCGAGCATGAAAAAGAATTATTCGGTTAGCATTTTTATCTTCGGAATATAATCTCGTTCCTTATCAAGGTTCTCAGTGTTTAAATCATGGGAAAAAACTATACTTATAGATCCTTCCCATGTACTTTATGTTGGGTATTGGAATGGCTCTGGCAGCGGCTGCAATTGGGCGAACGATGATAAAGCATCCGGAAGTCACAGTGAACCGAAGAGGGAATCCAGAACCTTGGAATGATTATCGGGAGAAACAATACAAAGTAGATTTCATAATCCCCCATATGTTCCACTTTCACTAATCATAAGAAAAATTGTGATTTTAAAGTTCCGAAATGTATCCGTTTCCAGTTTTTCGGTGTCGGACGCGACTACAGCCAAGTTCGTACGGAAGCACCTCAATACAAAGACTAAAAACGAATAGATGTCTTCCTGATTTCGGTGCGTACTCCTCCAACCGTTTGACGCCAAAACGCAGTGAATTTTATCCACTCCATTTTAGAGTGTGTAGAGTAAAAATTATTAGTTTTAAAACTGACGAAGAGTCATTAGCGAGTGATATTACCAAATAAAGATTTCTACTTCGGCACAAATCTTTTGTTGAAGGGAATTTGATTTTTATTGGGATTCCTATAAAAAAATGCTTTAGCTGAGTATTTTAGGGAGGGCTGCTGCTTCATTCCAATAAGATCGATCGTCCACTCATCGCGTGGATTGAAAACTTTCACCCGTTTAAAATGCAATTGGCTGATTGAGGGAGCCGTTAATTTGTCGGAACTGTGGATTGCGTGATTTTTCCGAAGCAAACTTCATTTTCGACAAATTTAACAGTTTTCCTTTTTCCAACTCCTTTTAAATTCGGGATCAGAATGAGCTCCACTTCCTCCACCGTATCAAAAATGCCTATGTCAACGTCACAAATATTTATTCCAGAATTTCTAGGAGGGGATGAAATATGAAATCATGGTGGATATTGTCCAATAAAGAAAACAGATAAAAAATTAATAAAATTAAGAACACGTTTTTCGAATCTCGTTCAATTAATTGTTCATTTATTTTTCCCATTCTCGAAAGATTATTTTGCAAGGACATTTCAGAATAGTTCAATAAGACTGCTTTGTCATAAAAGATTGTTCGCACAACAAAAAATCAGACTACAAAAAACTTATTAATTATAATTAAGTTATGGCATATCATGATTGCATCTTGCCTAAAATATATACTCTCATATCACAGCACAATCAAACGACGACTCCTTTTGAACTGGATTGTTAAAAGTGGGAATTTAAAGGATTGTAAAAAGTAAAATCAACCACGACATTTAAAATATAATCATTGACATGTATACAAGGTATAAGTTTTGTTGGGAAACACACATTTTTCACAAAAGTAAAAACACCCCTCTTAAGTTACTTATTGCTCATTTAATGGATTCAGACTAAAAATCATGGAAAAATGTTCTGAATGAAAAATGAGGAACACAAGCGCAGGGAAAGAATAGAAAAAGCAGACGTAAGACAACAGTAGAAAATATCAAGTTCTAAAACTGAAATAACATGAAAGTACAGCAACTGCGAGAAGAGTAATTAATCTGAAGCGTTACATGCACGACAATTATAACATATAGCCAAACCCCTAACCCGCCTACTTTTACTCGACGCCATATGTACTCCCCAAGGCAGCGTCGACCCCTTATTCAATATAAAGCGGAGGAAGATCCCCACCCTTCTTGTTCGAGTTTGAGACTTGCGAGGACTTTCGACTGAGAACACCATTCGGAGCAGGTGAAACAGGCATTGGTGCTACCTGCACTGTTGGTATGCAATTGTCCTTAGACGGGGTTGGGGGAGAAGGAGAGCTCCTTTGGGTGAGTGAAATCGGAGAGATGACAACAGTGCGAACTTCCCCGTTGCTGCTGTAGCATCCAGTACCACGACCGGCAGCAAACCCAGCCGAGCTCACCGACTTGACGCACTTTGGCTCAATGAAAATTTCTGAAGGGATGACCTTCTGTCTCCAGGAATACTCGTGCAGTATGGATTTCATCGATGGGAGTTTTGACGCTCTCATTGAGGTCGCTGACGAAGGACAATCTCTTGCAGGTGGTGTGGTAGGTACTGGAGTAGGAATTCTGGAATTCTGTAAGTATTGTTGTTTACGATAGAGGTACAGGCATACATGCACATGTAAATAATGCTTATGACGTTACGCATTTTAGCATGCACTCATCCCTTGTCAGTCAGGCACAGGGATTGAGAAAGGCACATGAAGCTCCGTGAAGAAGAGAAAGCAAAGAGTTGAAAAGACAAAAGCGATCCTTATACTTGTACAAATCATCTTACGGTTCAAAGTTTACAACAGTCTTATAAAATTGAGCGAGCTTGAAGCATTCAAAATCGCTCGCGTGACAAAAAAAATATGTCACACTTGAATTAAACGATAATCACAGAGCTCTATAAATGACTAGAGACAATATGGATTCCAAAATGAACGTTATACGTTTCACAAAT
>JAQFZW010002955.1:0-14773 GCA_034687055.1 Heteromurus nitidus
CGAGAAGTTCTTCAGGGCGCCATGCGTCAGCTCGTGATTCGTCCTTGCCTGCTTCATTTTGAACTGTTTGGGGCAGAAGGAGCACCCAAACCTGTACTTCTTCTCGCGAGGTTCCGTGTGAAAGCGTTGGCGGTGACTCCACAGAGAATGGCTGCTCGTGAAAATCTCTGCGTCCGCGCTGGATGGACACAGGTCACACTTCAATCCTGGAAGCTTATGCTCCACAATACTGTGCTTTAGTAGGTAACCGAGCTTTCGAAATGCTTGGGAGCACAACTTACACTTGTGAGGCCAGTTCTTCATGTTGTCGCTGTGAACTTCGTTGTGATGCTTTTTGAAATCGGAGCGAGAGGAGAAGTCCAATGAGCATTCCTCACATCGAAAACTCGTCTGGTGACATTTCTCTTTGTGCTTCGTCTGCTGGAAACGAGAGTAAAACACTTTCGAGCAGGAGGGGGAGTCACACTCGAGTCGGTAGTCGGATACGCCATGAACTTCGTCGAGGTGGCGATGAAGGTCGCTTTGGATGATGAGAAGAGGCCCATCCTTCGGATTTGGACAGAGAGTGCATTTAAGCTCTCTACAAGCATGTCGGCACTTGCAGTGCTCAATTAATTTGACGTAGTTGACGAACACGTCCTCGCAGAAATCGCAATTGAACCGCCGATCCTGCGGATGAACTGTGGCGAGGTGGGCTGCCCAATCCTTTTTCGACTTTGTCGAAAAGTTTCCGCAGAGATCGCACACCCTTGCCTCCTTAAACTTTGCAAACTTTGGATTGTGGTGGTAATAAATGTGAAGAGCGAGAGCTTGTTCCATGCTGAACTTGGAGGAACATTTGGAGCATTGGTGGGGCTTCTCTTTCTCACTCTTTTCATGCTTGAGACGGTAATGGGCTTCCATGCGTAGTCCTCCTGTAGTTTCGAACGGGCATTGGTCGCACAAGAATACATTGCTTTTCTCCCCATTTTGTAAGGTTGTCTTCATTCGCAGGATCTTTTGGCCTGCAGGAAGGAGTTGCTTAGACTTATTTCTATTCTTCTTTTTCTCCCCACAAATTGAGTCTGCATCATCGCCATCCGACCCTGGATCCTCCGAGTTGGAGTGTTCTGGAGAATTGGCCAAGTCGCAATCACTAACTTGATCTTGATCTTCCATGTCTCCTTGTTCTTTCAAAGTTGTCTCGTTTCCTTGGGGTATCGAACCACGAAATGTAGATTTTTCTGTTGCTATTGAGTTTTCTTTGTGATCCGAATGTTCTGGAGAATTCGCGAGACCGAGCAAGTCCGGAGAATCGGCGGGATGTTCATATCCCTCAAGTGGAATTTCCTCCTTAATAATTTTCGCATCGAAAGGGATATCTGAATGTGAGGTCATTGGTTCCATGATGGAGACAGGCTCAAGCTCGCGAGTGTTGCTGCTTGGATTCTCTATCTCAGTTCCCATTTCCAAGGTATAATCTTTATTCAAGACATTCTTAAGGTTCTCATCGTAATCAAGGGCTCGAGTTGGAGGAGCACAAGTTTTTGGCGGGAGTGAAGATATGTTCGGAAGATGACCACTCCCGGTGAACATCTTCAGGCGTAACAGAGGAACTTCCACTTGATGCTTTCCTAGAAACAGAAAATATGAAAGAAAACAATCAGCAATTCTGAATTCTGACACACTTTAAATCTACAATTAATGAATTGAATGAATTCCATACCATTTTTGGAAATGAATTCTTGAAAGTGGAAAAGCAATTTGGAAAGACAGAATTCCATGTCGTCGTCGATCATTGCCAGCTTTCTCTTCTTTACTCGCCCACCCTGGCCCCTGTTCGAATTGGATGTGACGACGAGAGTCTTCAATTTCTTCAGCTCCTCAATTAGTTTCATCTGCAAAACTTCGAGTTGCACATGCAAGTCGAGAATGTTGGTCGCCCCTTGCTCGCAAAAGTTACAAAGTGCGAAGAAAGAGCTTGATAAGATAAGCCTCGTCTTCAGGTTGACATCTTGACATGCTGAGAGTAAATACTTGAACACTATTTCATTCCTTGTCTTATCATTGTTGGAGGCATTGTCGACACTTGTACACTTCTGTTTCCTCTGACTTCTCCGTCCTCCGCAGGCTCCCCGACCCCGACGCTGAGATTCCTCCACTTGGATTTCCAAGGGGTATGAGAGTGTGCTCGAGCAGAGGAAACACTTGCTCCCAACATCATCTCCTCGAGACATCTTTGATTTGGAAGAATTGGGATTGTATCAATTTTCATTCGAAGTATCTAACTTCAATATTAATTGCCGTACTTGGCTTGAATAGTTTCGAGAGGTGACAACAACAAGTGACTAGAATAGAATGAAAACATAAACATTGAACAAATTTAAGTTGGTACCTTCCCGCCCGGGGCATCGGGAGACAAACGTGCATCGAGTAGAACAAGACTTTGTTGTCGCTTCGTTCGAAGCTACTTTTTCATGCATTCCAATCGCCACTCACTGTGCGTGTCTAGACTCAGGATTTCTATTTGTGACTCGCTCAGATAACGTAATCTCTTCTGTGGAGATCTTACAGAGATTTGCGGGGATGCGGTCGATCAACGTAATCCACCGACAAGAACAAGTATATAAACTGGTATTAATCAAAATAAATACAGAGTAATTGGTCCTCATCAACTCCACTCCCCACAGGATTGAAATGCTGCACTTTGCAGAGACTTGGATCGACCATCCTTGTCATGTTGTGTACTCTTGAAATTGATACAGGCATATGCGCATCCTCTCGTAGCCGAATCGTAGAACAGAACATCATTATTCGAGTGCAGTCAGATTCATTTCGGCAAAGGAAGATCAGAGAACGAAAGCGCATCATTCCTCATTTGTTCCCAAAGTCAGTCACCGTATATTTCATAATGAGTCGAAAATACTGTGATCTTCCTTGGTTGTGCAGGTTGCTGGTATTCGTTGTCACTGCAGTCAGCTTAGCAACTTCCATAAATGGAGAAGCAGACTCGATCCTTAGTCGAGGTTAAAAGTTCAAACATTGTTGAATTCCAAAGCGAAACTTATTATTGTCGACTAATACTTGTCATTTTTTTTAAATTTGTAGCGGCTGTCGCTAGAGCGGAGAATAGGTGTAGCAACGCATTGGAATGCATCTCGCATGTTCTGTCTCGCACTGCAAATATTTCCAGCGAAACCCCAAGTTCATCATCCTCTGCTAGACTGGCAGGCAACCTGACTCTATCCCAAGATCGACCTGCTGAAAATGAGGAATTAGTAATTGAGACAACCGAAATAATCCGACGTGAGCTAAAGCGGAAAGAGATTGTGGAGCTGAGAACAAGATTCCCCAACAAAACCTGGGACTACGACATGTTCCTCGCCATTTCTCAGCAGAACGAAACCGCCCTCCAATTTTCTGTTGAACTAGGCGCAGACATCAATGCAATTGAAGGCAGATCGAAATTCACTCCCCTCCACAAAGCTTCGCAGGAGAGTGGATCAAACCCCGAGTTTGCGCTGAAAGCAGTAAAATTGTTGATAAATGAGGGGGCGAACGTGACTTGTCGGGACTACTTGGGCAACACCTTCCTCCACTACTTATCTTATGAGATGAATAATGCCACCCAGTTTGACGATATCACAAGATTCCTCATTTCAAAAAACCTTTCCCATCTTTTCAACTCCCCCGGGAGGATTTCTCCTTTCCACATTGCGGTGGTCAGCATCGAGATAGAAACGGGAACACTTGCCCTTCTCCACGAGAATGGGGTTGACTTCAACGCAGTTCTACCAAGCAGCTTGGAATGTGTGCTGGCGTATGCTGTGATGAGCGGGCGAAGGTCTCTCAAAATGATATCCGATTTCGTCAACTTTGGCGCAAACCCGAAACATGTGAATGCGAAGGGAGAGAGTTTGCTGCACATCGCTGCCTCTTTCAGCAGCGCGGATGTGGTCAAGTACTTCATTGATTTGGGCCTGGAGGTGAACGCCCTGGACAAATATGGACAGAGTCCTTTGATGAATGCAGTTTTGGGAAACAATCCACTTGCCGAGAAGGTCAGAGTTCTTATTAAGAACGGAGCAGATGCCCAAATGAAGTACAATGGGCAGACAATTTTGCATCGGTTTACGGGTTGGAGTTTCAATTATGCCAAAGACAGATTTCAGATAAGGCTACTGCTCGAAAACAACGAATGACAATATTCTAAAATAACTTAACTCAAGTATGGAATTTTTGGAGGCAGTAAAATTCTTGAAATTAAAGTAATACATGAATTGATTTACACCAATTTTTACTATTTATTCCATTACTCTTCCGACGAAAAGAGTTGAGTCAATGAACAAAAAATATGTTGGTAAAAATATTGCTGGAGTGGAAGTTAGGGTTTAAGATGGGAAATGGTGTGTGGACAAGCAGTGCGCTCTTGCTTTTCAAGTAACTATTTTCTGTGCTGCTCAAAGGAGCGATCCACACACGCAGACTCCCCACATCAATTATGAGATTTGAGAGTGCAATCTCCAGAGGACATTTGGGATTAGTTCGCTAAATTGAACTCAATTGAGTGAGGAGTAGCACTTATTCAAGACTGGTGTGGATTTATTTAGGAAGATGGTAAACTCGGAACAAAGGTTAAAGGTCGCGTGTATACAGACTCTCATATTCTTGATGTATGAATCGAGTGCATAATTAACTGAACATTACCACCTTTTTAAAACAAGAATTATTTATTACTAAAATTGTTTAGTTTACAAAGTTTACATTCGTCACCACTTTAACCTCGAAACCAGAAACCTGTGTTCCATCCTGAGCCATCCCCACTTTGAGATTCTCCTCCAAGGACTCCTCCTCCTTCGCCGTCCCGTTCCCATCTTTCCTGTGCTTCCTCCGATTGTGTAGTTGGATACTCGACTTGTGCTTGAAACTGAGGCCGCACAAGTGACACTGGTAGTTCCTCTCCGTCCCATGAGTGAATTCGTGCTGCTTCAAATGGTCCGGATTGTAAAACCTTTTGGGACATTGGGAGCACTGTAGCGTCTTCTCCCCATGCATCTTCATATGCTGTCTCAGATTGTCTTTTCGTGCTGAAGCATAGCCGCAAATCTCACAACAAAAGGCCTTCTCCAACTCAGCCGGCGCATGCACTCTTCTCGAATGCCTCTGTAGATTCGATTTTGTGCTCGTGACAAAGCCGCACTGCTCACAATAGAAGCTCTTCGGGGTCCCATGCGTCAGCTCGTGTCTCGTCCATCTCTGCCTCGTTTTGAACTTTTTGGGGCAGAGGGAGCATCTGAACGTGTACTTCATCACAAGGTCCGGGTGGAAGCGTTCGCGGTGATACCACAAAGACTGGCCACTCGTGAAAATCTCTGCGTCCTCGCTGAAAGGACACAACTCGCACTTCAGTCCTGGAAGGCCATGATCGGCCATTTTGTGCTTCAGCAGGGAGCCTATTTTCAGAAATGCTTGGGAGCACAAGTCACACTTGTGAGGCCTCTTCTGGTACTCCTCGTTGTGAACTTCGTTGTGATGTTGTTTGAAATCAGAGCGAGAGGAGAAGTCCAATGAGCATTCCTCGCATGGAAAACTCGTCCTGTGGCATGTCGCCTTGTGCTTCGTCAGCTGGTAAGGAAAGTAAAACTTTTGCGAGCAATTTGGCAAGTCACACTCGAGTCGGTAGTCGGAGACACGATGAGCTTCAACGAGATGGCGATGAAGGTCGCTTTGTATGATGAGAAGAGGTCCATTCTCTGGATTTGGACAAAGAGCGCATTTGAGCTTTGTGGAGAAGTGTCGGCCTTTGGAGTGCTCAATCAATTTGACGAAGCTGACGAACACGTCCTCGCATAAATCGCAATTGAACCGCTGATCCTGCGGATGAACCGTGACAATGTGGGCCTTCCAGTCCATTTTCGAAGTCGTCGAAAAGAGTCCACAAAGATCGCACAATCTTTCCTTCCAAAATTTAGTCCTATTTGGATTGTGGTGGACACGAATGTGCACTGCCAGAGCTTGTTCTCGGCTGAACTTGGAGGAACATTTGGAACATTGGTGGGGCTTCTCTTTCTCACCCTTTTCATGCTTGAGGCGATAATGTAATTCCATGCGTGATCCTCTTTGGGATTTGAATGGGCATAGGTCGCAAGAAAATGCGTATCTTTTCACCATATTTTTCGTCTTCTTTCGCTGATCCTTGTGGCCTGGACGTGGAGGAAGCCATAACTCGTCCTTCTTGTCAAAAATTGGTTCTTCATCGTCGTCATCCGTCCCTTGAGCATCCGAGTTGGAGGGTTCTGTAGAATTCGTGGCAGAATTGGCGAAGCCGCAATCACCAACTTGATCTTCCATATCTCCTTCTTCCAAAGTTGACTCATTTCTTTTGGGGATCGAACCAGGAAATGTGGACCTTTTCACCCTCACTCTATTTTTAGAAGTTTTCTTCATTCGCTGTCGCAGTCCCTTATGGCCTGGAGGAAGCCATTGCTTGTCCTTCTTGTCACAAATTGAGTCTGCATCATCGTCATCCGTCCCTGGATCCTCCGAGTTCGAGTGTTCTCGAGAATCTCCGAGGATTGCAATTGTCGATTGGGATGCGACTTGGCCAATTCTCCGAGTTCGAGAATTGGCCAAGTCGCAATCACTAACTTGATCTTCCATGTATCCTTGCTCTTTCAAAGTTGTCTCATTTCCTTGGGGAATCGAACCAGGAAATGTACATTTTTCTGTTGGTTTTGATTTTTCTCCATAATCCGAATGTTCTGGAGAATTCGCGAGACCGAGGAAGTGTGGAGAATCGGCGGGATGGTCATATTCCTCAAGTGGAATTTCCTCCTTAATAATTTTCGCATCGAAAGGGATATCTGAATGTGAGGTCATTGGTTCGCTTGCGTTGCTGCTTAGGCTCTCCATCTCAGTTCCGAGTTCCAAGCTACAATCTTGATTCAAGACATTCTTACGGTGCTCATCGTCATCAAGGGCTCGAGTTGGAGGAACACAAGTTCTTGGCGAGAGTGAAGATATGTTCGGAAGATGACCACTCCCGGTGAACATCTTCAGGCGTAACAGAGGAACTTCCACTTGATGCTTTTCTAGAAAGAGAAAAGATGAAAGACAACAATCAGCAATTCTGAATTCTGACACACTTTAAATTTACAATTAATTAATGAATGTATTTCATACCATTTTTGGAAATGAATTCTTGAAAGTCGAAAAGCAATTGGGAAGGAGACAAATCCATGTCGTCGCAGTCTGCCGTCAGCTTTCTCCTCTTATCTTGTTCACCCTGGCGCCTGTCAGAGTACGATGTTACGAGCCTCTTTAATTTCTTCAGCTCCTCAATTAGCTTTATTTGCAAAACTTCGAGTTGCAGATGGAAGTTGAGGATGGTGGTCGCCACTTGCTCGCACGGGTTGCACAATTTGAAGAGGGAGCTTGAGGAGATAAGCCTCTTCTCCAGATTGATATCTTGACATGCTGAGAGTAAATACTTGAACACGATCTCCTTCCTTGCTTTATCATTGTTGGAGGGATGACCCCAACTTTTAGAAGATTTGGAGTGTGGCTTCGATGGTACTTTCCTCCCAATCCTCCTGCTCCTCCGTCCTCCCCGAGATTTCTCCACTTGGACTTGGGCTGTGTCTCCTCTTTGCAAGGGGTATGAGAGTGTGCTCGAGCAGAGGAAACACTTGCTCCAAACATCATCCCCTCCAGACATCTTTGATTGGGAAGAATGGAAATTCTATCACATTTAATTTTAATAAACTTCGATATCAATTTTGGTAACTTTGATTTTGATAGTTTCCGAAGACAGTGACAACACAACAAGTGACTAGAAAGGGATAAAAACAACAACATTGCACCAGTTTAAGTTGGTGCCTTCGAGCCCGGGGCATCAGGTGACAAATGCGCATCGAGTGGCAGAAGACTTTGTTGTCGCGTTCCGAACGATGTTTTCATGCATTCCAATTGCCTCTAGCTCTCTCATGCTTGCATACACGAAACAAATAGAATTGTACGAAAGAAACTAGATAATTTAGGAGGGCTTACCACATTAAATGGATTTTTTCCTCCCAGAAAATGGGATTCGCTGCACAAGACGCACATTTATCCCGTCCAGTTGTTTGTGGAAGCTATACAGATTTTGTCGGGATGGAGTAATCATCTTCGGGAGCCTTTGATGTGGATAGGATTGACGATCAAAGTATTTCACAGGACAGGAATTGTGGTTTGATATAAATGCGAGCTTATATTACTTTCAAATGGTGTTTAATAGAGTGAGTTAACAGCTTGACAACGAGCGGCGGAGTATGAGAGTCAAGAATCAAGAACAAGAATGCATTGCATTATGCTATTTACAGCAAATATTTATGCTGTACATTTGTTTATGCTTTCATTCTGTCCAATACAAAGTGCGTGGTCCATTGGATGAAGAAAAGACGAAGGGTTGATCAGATCCACATTCACAATCAAATCCATGAAAATAGATTACGCCACGATTACGATAAATAGAATAGAAAATAGATTTAAATTGATGTATTTAAATAGGCAGCATATGAATATTTCTTAATTAGTCACGCTAAAAGTTTATTCGGAAATTTGACAAGATATGAAGAGAGAAATAATGTGATTGAATATAGATTTAGAATGTAGGTAGATTATGTTGATTTATTTTTTATTCCTGCCAGTCCCCATTTCCAGGACGACGGTTGGGATGCCTATGGTAACCGTGACATTAGCCAAAGTGAGCATATCTCAAATCTAACAAAAAATGAAAAATAATTTAAATGGAGATCAATGAGCGGAAAGTTGAGTCCTGTTTTAGATCGCTTACCAGAATTACGCTTCTGTTCGCATTTGAGTTCGCATGGGTGCGAGAAGGTCTTCCCATTATTTCCACAAACTGGAAATACGACGTGGTTATCGGGGCAGATGCATTCTCTCTTTGGAGGAGTCGTGGGCTTAATGTAATTCCTGAAGGGACCTCGTCCTTCTGCGAATTGACAAATTTCAAGGATCTCTGGACAACTGGCATGGCAATCTTCAGAAATTCATTCTTTTTCGAGGAAGCTGGAGCTAGATAGGGATTTTTGGACATGCGTCATATATTTTGATATAAAGCATCCCGATAGACATTTGAGGGCTACAATTGAGCTACATAAACGCTACGCTTGCTACACATAGACTACGACATGCGATGTCTTCAATCTTGTAGCTAGTAGCCAGCTAAGCGCAGGATATATTTCGCAAGTCTACGGGTACTTTAATTTGCATGCTCGTAGCATGCTTATAGTGGGATGACGGCGCTCGTTTCTACCGCAGGTTATTATTCTATATGTTGACTCCGAATCGCTAGCTACAAGAAAGCTACGTTTAGCTTTGTATCGAAGCGCGCCAACATACACATGTGCACATCCTCTGATCACGCTTGAAAAGAAAATCGTTTGTCATTTCATATTCATCGATTATATACGTAGAATATTTCAGTTTGGAATTGTGAATCTTTCCGAATTCATTCATCCTCCTAAATTTAACCTCGAACGTTGCTCAGTGGTAAAATGAAAGTATTTTCAGTGGTCGAATTCACTGATGAAGGAACAGTAGAAGTCATATCATCGAGTTGGATTATTGGCGACAACAGGTGCTATTGGCCATCGGTTTCAAAAAAGAAGTTATTTTCGTTGGTGACAAAGCACGCTAAATGGGAAGACCACTCAAAGTTCGAGTGGAATATACACAATTGCCGGGTTCTAAAGAGTTACAGTAAGAGACTTATTTAAGTCCTAATGAAATTATTATTTTTAATTATGATTAACTGGTTAACCATAATTTTACTAATATTGAATATTCCGTTTTAGGTTCCTACAAAAAAGCGAGCGATAATTGTGAATATGCTGAGGTTAACTCAACATTGGAGTCATCTGGCTTAGACGACACCCCTGTTGGAAGACGGAGAAGGAAAATAGTACCAACTATCGCCAAGGATCGCACGAAAAATCAACCACCGCCTAAACCACCAGCTAGTTCATCGGATTCAACTGTGACAAGTGACAGTGACGGCGAAGACGAAGTTTCGCCTCCTAAAGTTGCCCTTTTCGCTCGGCCTAGTCAACCATTAACTACCACCAACAGGAAGTCGATAATTACGGCAGCCACAACGGTCACATCAGAGACTCTACCGTCAGTTGCCTTCCCACAATTTCCACAGCCGACCTCTTCACCTTCAACCCCTTCCAATTCAACTACTTTACATCAGCCAATTGGTAATCAACTGAACCTTCCGTGTTAGTTTCAAATAAGTTTATTCCATTTTATATTCAGTGGAGCACTTCATCCCTGTGATGACAACAATAAAAAGTAACTAAAATTGACTTTCAGACGTTTACGAAATCACACCCCCGGTGTTAGGAGAAGCAACTTACAATTTGCCCACTATACCTCAAAGATTGCCAGTAAATCCCGTTCTGGCTGTAAATCAACGTTACCACCAAAATCCTAACGATCCTGAAATTTTTAATGTTCTGTTGGAATTACAAGCTCAGGTAGCAGCTGACAAATTACAACAACAGAGTAAGATACTTAAGTACAGCAACAATTTCTATTCGAAAAATGTTTGGCTTATGATGAAAGTAAGCATAATTATTTTTGAATTTAGGATTCCACGAAGAAATTCTAAAGAAGATCGTACTAATTTCTCAGGATCTTAAGGAAGTTCTCACACGTACAGCTACGCCTTCTGGGTTGCTGGAGGAGCTGCGCGATATCCGATTACCCGTTACCTCTCTTGAAGAATTGCAAACTTTGAATACGTGGCTCACTGACGATGCTAACAAGTCGGAATTGGTATTAATTCTGGACATCATTTATGTATTAATTCATAATCCTCTAATTAGTTCTGTGTAATCTGATGTGTTTTATGTTGTTTTGTAAAATCTAGTCCCGACGAGTGTGTGTAATCGGAGGAGGAAGTGTAAAAGAAATTACATCAAGAATATTGGATGAATTGATTGCTATTTCCCTGGCGGTTAAATTAAGTTATACCGGAAAGGGATCCAAGGCCATTGGTGGACTAAAGGATACGAAAATTGTAGAACTTCTATATAGTAAGTGCACCCAATTTATGCCAATTGTAAAATGTTTGTTGTGAATATAAACCGTACTTTTGTATCATAATGTGCAAGGCACTGAATGCCAGTCATCAGAAGTGGTGGGTGAAATACAGGTACTGTATTACGGAGGTCAGAAAAATTACCCGTAGGACAGTGCGAGATTTGAATTTAGTCAGATCCAGTGACCACAAAGGCTGCCTTGGATGGTCAACAAAGAATGAATCAGCTGAATTCAAAGCTAATTTTAAAATTTAATTTTCACTCCACACCACAGTACCTGTATTTCTCCCATTACAACTATGCCTTGCATTCACTGCCTTGATAATATGTAATATTAACCGCAATATGTTCCTAAAGGTGCAGTACCAATGACTCGTGGTGGTGGAGGGGCGACTCGGTCGGAAATCAATAAGTTTGCAAAACGTTGGATTAAGAACACGATCGATCGCGATGGAGGGCAGAAGCGGAGACGCCTTTCAAAAGAACAGAACCAAGAAATCAGAACGGACCAAACAGAGGGAGCGGAGGCGGGAGCTGAATCTCGCTCTTAAACACATCCGTAACTCCAGTGCTCCAGTTCCCATATCAGCGGTTAATAGTAGTACTTCAAGTGATAGTTTTAATATTGATTTACACTCTAATGCTAGAAATTCTTGTGTTAGGAACGCAAAGTATGATATCATTACAAATAACTCAGATAGTGAAAGTAGCATTAGCATTTCGTCAGATTTAGTTTGTTCGGATTTAGAGTGTCAAGAAGAAAAAACTCAAGATTTTCTTCGAAAGTGGGCGCTTCGGCATAATGTAACTCACATTGCAATTCGCGAATTGTTAAAATTTTTACAACAAAAACTTCCGGAAGATAATATACCATTAGACCCACGAACGGTACTTCAAACTCCAAAAGTTGTTTCAACATACGATTCAAGTGGAGGATCGTTCGTGTATTTTGGTATAAAGTCAGCTGTTTTAGCACGCATGAAACTAGGGTTGACTTGGTCGAATAGAAAATTTACAGTTGATGAACATCAACTTGACAATTTAATTTCTCTTTCGATTGGAATTGATGGTATTCCAGTAACAAGATCCACGAATAAGCAATTCTGGCCTCTTTTAGGATTAGTTGATCAATCAGTATGTGAACAACCATTTGTAATTTCTTTGTTTTATGGGGAGTCTAAACCAAAAGATACGAATTTCTTAATCCCATTTGTCAGAGAATGTGTATTACTAGAAAATGAAGGATTAGAATTTAACGGTCGACATTTTAATTTTAGAGTTTCTAGAATTCTTGCTGATGCTCCTGCTAGAAGCTTCATCAAATCGACAAAGAATCATAACAGTTACCATGCGTGCGAACGTTGCGTTCAAGAAGGTGCGTGGTCTGGACGAGTAGTTTATCCTTATCAAATATGTGAAAAACGTACAGACTTGTCTTTTAGAAATCAGACTGATGATAGCCACCATAATGGTACTAGCATATTGTCAGATTTGAAAATACATCTCGTTAGTCAGGTTCCTTTAGATTACTTGCATCTTGTGTGCCTTGGTGTCGTTCGAAAACTAGTTCGTCAATGGGTTAAAGGAAAACTTCCTCATCGACTTAAAAGTTCTGACATTCTGTCCATTTCGAAAAGACTAAAGTCTTACTCAAAATATTTTCCACGCTGTTTTCAAAGGAAACCTAGGTACCTTTTTGAAATTGATCACTACAAGGGTACTGAATTTCGAACCCTTTTACTATACACCGGTGTATGTGCATTTATTAAAATTATTCCAACGAAGAAGTACAAACATTTCATGCTACTTCACTGTGGTATGTTTATATTGCTATCTGCTAAAGCTGGCGAGTTAGATTGGAATAGGTTAGCACATAAATTTCTGAATTTGTTCGTCAAAAAGATCGAAGATTTGTATGGAATCGAATTCATAACTTTTAATGTGCACAGTCTTACTCATTTAGCTGATGATTCGCTGGTTTTCGGAAGTTTAGACAACGCTAGTACATTTGCATTCGAAAACTATATGCAGAAAATAAAAAGGGTACTTCGATCAAAACGGCAATTTCTACAGCAGGCGTATAACCGCATAACCGAGATTGAAACAAGTACAGTTCAGCAACATTCTAGAAATTTAGTTAATAGAATTTTTACAAATGCGGGGGATAATTGTTATTTATTAGACAATGAAAAGATTGTCTTGATTAACAAAATGGTAAATAGTTCAGACGACATTTTGGAATGTCGAGAATTTCTCGTGAAGCGTAATGTTAAACATTACCCTATCGATAGTCGATTACTTGGCATTTTTTATGTTGATGAACTTTCAGCGATATTTGAATGTCAAATTAATCTTTCAAACGTTAAACTTCGGTTGTTTTGTTTGCCATATGAAACAGCGTTTATATGTATTCCTTTGTTGCATTCGTTTTAGCATACGTGTTGTGTGTATTTTAGAGATGTTATACTTTAATCTAAAGTTGAGAATTTGTAATGGATATGAAATACGTTGTAGTTGTTTTCAATAAATAACTGAAATTAAAATCTTTTCTGTACCAATTATTTTGTCCATATAAGTTCGATTCGTAGCATGAATTTATCATATTAGTAGCATGTTTGATGTGTTCTAATCACGAGCTATTTGCATGCTTCGAAAAGCGTAAATGTTGCTACGAGTTGGCTACACGTCGCCTTCTATTCGCACGACTTTTCGGCGACAAAGTAGCATTTACATAGCGTGTTACTAGTAGATCATTTGTAGCATACTTATAGTATACTAAATGTTTATCGGGATTCTTTCAAAGTAAATTGATTAACTGCGTTAGACTTTCTGAGTTAACCTCGAGAAACTTGGTGATAGAAAACCGCAAGTTTGTCCATATTTATCCGTAAATTTACTACTTAAAAGTACTTATTTAGTACTTAAAATCTCATTTACTTTATTCATGCGTGATGATGACACGATGCTCTTGTGATGTGATGACGCTTGTGGCTTCCTTTCAACGTAGACAAGCTCAAAATGGCATTAGCAGAGAAACACGTTTCTTTTCTACCAAATAAACTCAATTACATCCTATTTCGTCACACATTCCTTCGTTTTGTGAAGCAAAGAAGAAGCACTGACATTGGAGAACAGTCAACTTGTGTTTATTTAAAAATTGAAACATAGTTCGAACCCTGGTACACTGCGAATAGTAGCATCAGTTTTGGTCCCTGGAGAATATTATTTCAGAGGCATCTCATTCTGGGGAACGGTGTCTTGGACAAGGAATCTGGGAGTAGAATGATATAATGCGCAACACGTTGCCACAAGAAAGACTGTATTCGTTTGAATTGATAGGGAATTAGGTTTGTAACAACACCTAAGCGCATTCTTTTAAACAACATTCGTAACTGACGTTTCTCATTTTCCAAAAATGATGGTCACCGCACTTTAGGAACTCGTCCATATGTCGTATAAAGTCGACAATTCGCGCAACGACTCATGGCTCGACGCTACTTCGAATGTGGATCTGATTAGCAGATTCATTTGGTTTTACCGTAAGATGGCTTTCAGAATTTGGAAAATCTTGAAAAATTCTCAATTTGATGAAAATGAGAAGCTCCAAACCTGCGAGGGTGCAAGCCAATAGCTGCAAACATAAATAGATGTAAAATATAACAACGCAGTTGTCACTCAGGGTTAAC
>JAQFZW010002956.1:0-14763 GCA_034687055.1 Heteromurus nitidus
AAGAAAGGAGAAAATATTAGCATGTAAAGGCAGGTACCTGCCGTTTTAGACTTCCACTACCTGCCTATACCTGTACCGACACACATGCAAAAAAATTATTACATTTAACATGTCATTAAGTTTACTAGATAATTAATTGAAATTTATTTCTTTAATTTTTTATCGACTATAGTCTGAGAATCTGACTGACAATTGACTGGAGCTCTTTTTTGGATTTTTCCGATTTAATTTTTTATTGAATCGCGAATGACATTTTGTGAATTAATAGTAATTGTCAATATAATATTGCAGACATGTTGGATGTAGGGATATCATTTCGTCGATATATTGTATGTACATAAGGAAAACTGCCAAGTAGAAAAGTGGAACTTTGGCAGCAAACGCCATCTACGTAGCGTTGCTTCCTCCTGGGGGCAGCAAATCACTTGAAAACGCCGAGAAAACTGAAAATGACATTTATGTACGTGACCGTCATGACAATAGCGGATGTCACTGCTGCTATCGTTTTCCATCTACAAAATTAAAGTATCACACATTTTTTTTGAATAATTTACGAATATAGATTCGTTTGAGTCTTTGACGAATCTTCCCTGAAACTGAGCCTTCCAACGTTAGAAGATTCGCCGAAGAGTCCACCGATTGGAATGATCCCAAGAATTCTTCCATAGCGAAGGAGCCCTCTTGTGGAACAGAAAAAGTCGCCGTCTTCTGCCGTGAAGCTTTCTTCTTTTGACTCAAAATCAGAGGATAAGGGAGCATGGCCTGCATATTTCACCGGATAGTCGATATAAAACAGTTTGGGCATGATCACAGCTCCAAAGGCAGATTTTTCTTGTGCTTCATGTGGAGCTGCGAAGTTAGTTATGCACATAGAAATTTTTCAACAACTACGTTACTACGGTCCAATTTGCTTTAGGCAGCCGAGTTCACCTCTCATTTTCAAATTTGCGCACAACGAGCTATAGTAATGAACTTGTTCAGATGCCAATGTAGGTGGACACGATTGTTCTGAGTTATTCAGAGACACTTGTGATTTGGAAAGGAATTCAAGCGAGTTCAAAATATTGTTCTTGTGTAAGATGCTCCCGTTTGTACTTTCCGTTGTATAAGGCCGATGCGGCCATTGGATGTAACCTTCGCTCGACGACATTGAAAATATCACTGCATAATCCGAAACTCGTGAATACAGCCCAACCTTTCCTAGAGCCACACCTACAATACACAAACTGTAGAGAAGTAAATTTGTAAGCACAGTCGCTTTGCAAGTGTCATTCTGTTGACAATAATTGTCTTTCTTTTTCATCCCCCTGTCATTGTTACGTCAAAGAATACTGAAGGACAGTCGAATTTTGGAAAACACTTATCGCAGTCGTATATGTTTTGTAAGTGGACATTAGCATGTTATGAAAACGTATTTGGCTTGCATCAATCACAAGCTTGGTATGAGATTTCAAAATATTATGCTGACTATTTCCTCTCAAGTGTCATAATAGGTTTACCTATCATAGGGATGACATGCACAAACCTGTTATATTTACAATGAATACATGTTGTTTATGATTGACCCTGAATTTGAAAAAGTTCGAAAAATGTTATTAACGTTCCGAACAAAATCTCGAGATTTATTTCTTTTAAACCTTTACATACTTTCTTTTAATAATATAATTTTAACTATAATTTGTGATAAAGAGATTTTAGTTCTAAAACAGGTTATCCAACAGTCAAATGAGCATTTTGTAGAAGTGCTATAAGTTCAACATCATGGCATTCTTTCCTATGACACGTTTGCAGAGTTTTTTATGTATTTTTGTTTTTACCATCAATACAAATGATCTCGTAATAATAAAGCATCCACACCCAGTTATCCCAATAATGCGGCTTCCTAAATAGAGTTCCAATCGTCGAACCTTCCATAAACAGCAATAAATCAATTGAAATGGAATAGCCAAGAATAGAAATGTATAAAACGAGATATTTCTCAAAGAAAAGTCCACTTTTACTTCATCATCGTACTCATCCGGATGGACATGTTGAAGTATTTTTGATAAGCGATGGGCTTCCTCGCTTATCACAACCGACATCATGTTCACGTACAAAAGTCACAATCAAATGAAGCAATGACCAGGTTACATAAATTTTGTTAAGGCTATCGGTATAATGATAACTTTCCGGGGATATAAGTTGATAACTATTGTGAATTTCAGAAAAACCGTTGCCATGCATTGTAGATAATTAAATTATCTACAATGCATGGCAACGGTTTGTCAGAAATTCGCAATAGCCAAATAGTTTAGTTTTCAAAAGCAATCAGACCTCGGACCTGAGAGTCTCACAATATTGGATTGGCGAAAAATGGCAACAAGTTCAATCGAAATAAGAACTATATCAATTGAAACTACCGAAAACGTTAAGTTTTGCAAGAAGGCAATTACGTTCAAACAAATTGCGAAAATTATAACATACACTGTCGGAATGGTCTACTCCAACCTGTCGTCATTTACGTCTGGCTGGACAGCGTTTTGGCTAGTTAATTTTTCGAAATTTTGACTACTTGTGGATTAACTTGCACCGTACATTTCAGGTAACATGTAACATAAAACATTTAACACTGTTATTGATTACGAGGACTCGTGCTTAGATTTGACCAAATGTCGAAGATTATTTTACTTTGATACTTATAAGGCGTATTTACTTTTTATTTGTCCCTTAGATGTTCGTTTGGGGTGTTCATCGTGCAATGCTTCTCCGAATTCGGTCTATTTATGCTATTCATCTTCATATCATGGATTACGTGCCAATCTGGGTTAAATGCAGCCTTGGAAAACCTCGGGGATTCATTGCTGGATGCAACCGAAGTGAGATGTCGTCGCTGGAGATCCAATTTGAGGCGGAAGTTGAACAAATTGGAAATGTAGATGTTTCACTTCACTATTTTAGTGTTGCTCCATTTATCTGCATATTTGATTACTCATTGCTGTATCAATTTACTTACCTTACACGAACGAAACGTAAAGAAGGTCTTACGAATTCAATGTGCGCATTGGGAGTAGTAATGCTCCAGAAATTACAATAATCGTGATTGGGTTTGAGTACGCAACAACCCTAACGGTATTCGTTGCACAAAGCCTATTGCAAAGGTTTTTGACGCATCGAAGCCGTCAGGTAATTGCAAAGCGGCTGTCAAGGCGAAATATTTCTGGCTTTGTGTCTACTTGATAAGTTGTTTGGTATTAATTATTTTGTCACCGTTTTCGGGGTTTATGGTTAAAATACGGGGGGTACTAATTAGAAGTTTTTAATTTGTTAATTAGACGAAAAAATTTAAAAAAATCTCCAACAAGAAGAAGCCTGCTAAAAGTAAGCAGGACGAGATTATTGTGTCGGTATTAGAGGCATGTTTTGCGGGAAGGGGGAATAATAGGTTTAAGAGGATTGTACACACGACAGTGGTGAGGCGAGTGACAAAGAATCGACAAAGAGAAAGAATCAGAGTAAATCTCTGCTGGGGATGTTGTTATAAGGATATTTAAGTGTTAATGTTTTCCCATAATTATGAAGTTATATAATTAGTATTTTAATCATATATTACGAACTTTTCAACCACATGAATTTATTTATTTTTTGTTATATTTTAATAATCACATCCGAGAAAGTTCAACATGCGAAACGTTAAGATGGGTTCGACGGAAAATATATTTCAAATTTGTACCGCATCCAATTGGGCAATTTCATTTATATTTCATTCACAATTTCATCGTTTAGCGAATCAGCACATAATCATTAAAGCATATGCGAAATATGGATAAACTCATCCAGTTCATCCTGCTCTACTTTGCATTTTTAAAAATGCACGATCGCAAATTAGGTGTATGGGGTTGTATGTATGGAGATGTCACGTGATTAATGGGAAATGTCAGTTAATTGAGGGTGCCAAAAACAAAATCTTTGAGCATGGCTATAATGAGCATTGCAGCAAGTTATAAATATTCAGTGACGAGGAATGGGTTCTTGTTTCAAACAAGGATGATTATTTTTAAATATATTTCAAATCTCATGAATTTGTCACCCAGCATTTAACATCAATAATTGGCAGAAAGTAATCAGACGTCTACAAAAAATTCCACCTCCATCTCAAGAACTACATTGCAAATATTATTATACAAATATATTATGAGATATTATAAACTTAATTTAATTGATATATTTCGGTCCTGGTCCAAGAAATAAATAAATGACCAAATAAATGTCATAAATGACCAGTATTTGATTACTGGAAATAACAGACCATTATCGAATATGCTAAAACTACATTTGATGGGAAAAGATATTGCGGCGACGATTGTGTATTTATATCAAACTCCTAAGAAGCTACGTTAAATTTTGCAATATATTTCGAAACAATACAAACTCCCCATGCATATTTTATAATGCCAAGCCATAAATTGTAGCACAAGCAATACAACTGGGTAGCAAAGAACGAAGATCACAGATTCGAGTAATTCATGTAGCTGTTTTTAAGAGGAATATGTAAACTAGCAGCTCTCCTGTTACGGGATAACAGGAGTGTTCAATTCACAGTTGTCAATGATTTTACAAACGAACTGGTATATACAAGGACTCCACCTCAAATTAAGGAACCCGGGTAATTTTAAACATTAAATTGGGCAAAGGGCATGGTAAAGTATACTACAAGTATCGTGTTAGCAATTTATTTCTAATGTAATGGATATGCCATATTGAGGTATATCCATTTAATATTATTTATAAGTAAATGTAAGATTGGATTTAAAAGATATTTGTAATTGCCATTCTATTGAGATGACTACGTCTAAGTGCCTGGAAATGTTGAACGTGAAAGGTTCTGATTTTACACTCCCATGCCTGTCTGATGGTAATGAAAGATTGATGCATTTTTGTTTTAGAGTAAGAATTATTAAGTATGTTAAGTACTAAAAATTTATGAGGTGAGGAAGTTGAAAGTCCAGAGAGCAATGACAGTAGTGTGAATGTAATACGAAGTCAAGTGTTAGTACACATTCGGTGCAAGTGTAAATGTAGAATGTGCACATGTCCTCTGTAAAAGTATGAGAATTGGAGATGTGAGAAAGGAGCAAAGTTGGCTTCTCAACTCAGGAGAGTAAGAGTGTAGAGAAACGAGTCGATATTTAAAACCTGTAGTAGACTTAGCACATGTAAATGTAAGGAAAGGGTACGCGAACAATTCTGGATTCTGTTCCTACAGAGCACAGGCAAGTTGGAGGAATAAAAGAGCTCCGTACCCTCCACTCGAGGTGGCATTCAGGGAATAGACGTTTAGTATGAAACAAGTAATTCTGGTTTTGTTAGTATTGCTAAAGCTCGGAGGAGCTGTACATCAGACTTCGTTAATTTCAGATTGAATAAAATACACTTTAAATTATACTCCCAGAAATGTATTGAATCTTTACGTTTCACACCTCGCGAAAGATTTATCTCTCCAATATTGCATAACATAAACTCAAGAGAGTAGTTGTGCGACTCCTTCATCTTACTGTGAGTGTATCCACAGAAGTAGGTGGGAGATCTGATGAAGAGAATCTAGCATGATGTATACAATTTTCACCCGAAAGAAGGAAGACACGAATCACGACATATCTCATATTGTTCAGATTCTGATAACTAACCTCTACCAACCATAAATACATCTTTCACTATTGAACACCTCTTCCCTTACTCCTTTTGCACACTTACTGAAGGATGACAACTGAAGGATGGCTCAACTCTGACTCAAGCTCAACTCATCATACATTCGAATGATGAACATAACATATTTCCAAACCCGACATTTAATCCATCTCACAAAACAGCACATCTATGGACTTTATACGAGGGCCTCGAAATAGAAAATATTTTACGTTCTGGTTTCACCCACTTAATGATGTCAATTGTGGCAACCCGATGATCATGATGTACATCTGATCAACTAAGAATATTTAACAATTATCGCGTGCAATTTATTTCACCCTTGCTTAAATGTAGTTGGCAGCATAATCGAAATCAGTTTCGAAGGTGAAGGAATTAGAAATTTTGGGAATCCCCTGGATTGGATCACACGTTCATGTTTAAGCCCAATCCAACCGAATCATTTTCTCTCTGCAAAACCAGGAAAGTTGCTCGTACCTTCAAGTCGGAGAATATTGAATCCTAATATTAGAGTTATTATCGTAAGAGTTAATTGCTTATCGCCATGTATTGAACATTCTGTTTTGATGGCGACGTACCTTGGGAGGATTTTTAGATATAGTATGTTATGGCTTCTGACGAGGATAATATTAAATAAGCTATCTTGAACAATTCTTGTACTGTTTTAGGTACTCAAATAACATTTACCAATTTTTGGGAATTACTTTTTTCACATCAGTAAAAGATTTACGAGTAAAAGAGTTCCACAAGGTACTCTAAATTTTCCGCATGGCGTCATGCCTGTCTTTTCATGTATAAGATTTCTATGATATTAGTGCAAATATTAGCAAATATTTAGTGTTCAACATTACCCTTTCATACATAGAATTAGTATATGGCTCCTTAACAAATTCCATAACTTCTCATATTTTTACATATAAAACATTTGTATAACATATTTGAGGCTACCATGACAATTTCCTGTGCACGCCTTAGCAATGTATACGGAATTTTTCGGATCAAAAGAAATTCTCCAGGTACTCAATTTGTTAGTCTCACATAACCGTTGTTGAACAAAGATTAATTTCCTCCAGAATAACATTTCCACGCAAAATATGGGTCCAGAATTCTTCAAGGTAGGGCTAAATGTTGCACTTTCCGCGTTTTTTACCTGCCGGAGTTCCCTGTGCGATGGAATGAATCCATGGATCAAATGGCTCTCACGAGACAGAACAGAAGCTGCCTTGGCTTGCATGGGGATTTGGAATACTCCACATCTTCCTCTCCGCCTGGGTTTGCGGTTACAACGTATTTACTCATCATTTCGTTGCCGCCCGTTATGGATTTGGTATTCTTTGCACTTTGCATTCAAACCTTGGACGCAGCCTTTTTCTTTGGACTGTCCCTTGCTGTGATCATCATTGGCCGATCTCTTGACACTGTCATATTTCTGCATAACCAACTAAGCGACTTCCATTCCGTTCTAGAAAAAGGCGTGACGAAACTGTGGCCTTAGCCGTTGGAGGGGGAATGCAGGGAAATGCAGCGGGGTATGCTCTCGTATGTTTTATATTACCCGCCTACTTTTGCCCACTGATTTGCGTGGTGGGAGGATTTATCCTTGACATAGATTTCCAACACTTTTTCATGGAGGATTTTCTACCTTCCACGATGTATCAGTCGTTTACCATGATTCTATCAACGAACGCGCTCCGCTTCATTTTAATGTTTCATGTTGTTGCCGAGACTACGAGAACGTGTCTGTTCGCCCTCGTATTTCTTCTCCTAACTTCGAACACAGCCAATAGCATTTTAACTCACGATCAGTTGCGTCGGATTCGAAATAGTGCGACCTTTTGGCAACTTTATTCTGTTCTAGGTTTGATGCATAGTTGGATTGACAAGCTCGTCCAGCAGGTGGCACTTGTATATTTTGGAGGCTTCTTTTGGATAATTGTTGGGATTTGCTGGGTTTGTGTGGATGGATACGAATCGCTGAACCCTGCTTTATATTTTGCGTTTCTTGCGGCTGCCTGCCTGGCTGTAGGCTTTGCGACAGCTATTTTGTTTGAAGCAAGTTCTGTCTTCGTAATTACACGAACGATATTAAGGGAGAGGAAAGTTCAGGTTGCCAAGGCTGGACTGCTGAAGACAAGCTCCAGAAAATATGATGTTTTAAGGGTTAGAGCGTTTCGTCCAATTATGTTTAAAATTGGGTCTTTAGATATTGATCATAATTTGATTGCTGCGTATTTGAATAACGTGTTAGAAAGGGTGGTAGATATTGCTATACTTTTTGATTTAAAATAGGTGGAAATAAAACAAAAAAAGCAATGAAATAAATAATACGGTACGTAAATAAAGGAACCTAACTGGAACTGGAACTGAAATATATGTAGTGGTCCGTTATTGTTATTTCATTATCAGTCGATTTATAAATTTTTTTGCTTCAATATCAAGACTGGGCTGTAGACTCCAAAAGTACCTTAAGTGTAGACATGCTACATGCTCTAAATTTTATGCAATAAACAAATCGTAATTGAAGCATACTTAATTGTCAAATGAAATGAATAGCAAAAATATTTGAACAATTATTATCATGAGTCAAAAATCCATCGGCGAATTCTTAAAAACAATTTACAATGTATCCTGTAGAATAGACTTTTAAACATTCAATTTATATCCCAGATTCCACAAAAGGTTTGGTATGAGCTATACCTCGAGTTGGAATCCTAATCCATTACCAACATCATACGTAAATATATGTAATCCTAAAAGCCAGAAGTCACAATTCCTTATCAAGGTTAAATTTACTAATTTTGATCTAAACATTTCTAGTGTCGAATTTTGTTTGGATAGAAAAAGTATGGTTATTTTTTACCTGCATCTTGTGTTGTTGATTGGATGTATTTATCAGCATGACTAGTCGTAAGTGTTTTTAAGAAGCTAGTTAAATCATTTGCAGTCTGAATCCTAGCCGTGCATAATGGTAGATGTCGGAAAGTAGCCAAGACTATTATATTGTCACGCTAATTTTTATTCGAATTTTATATGGTATTAAGAGTTCTGTCATGCCATGTGTGCTCCAAAAATGACCAAACGCCATTTTCACACAAGTTTTGTATATACATTTAAACGAATAGGACAAAATATGTTATATCTAACTTACCACAAAGTACCCGAAGCTTTTTTTGGTTAGTTACAATGTTGAAATTCGTATGTTCGTATGTATTATATGAATTCAAAATACGAACTCGCAGTGGTTAAGAACTTGATGGCCAACCTCATGTCTAGCAGCATATTTTGATTTTCGATCCGCATTTGCGTTATCACTTATCAGACCGTATGAATTGATAGTATAAAATCTAACTTTGAGACATGGACATGGAATTGTATCGCATGTATTTTTCAAGGCAACTATACCCACGGTCACATTCAGATACCTCGACAAGCGCCATCGTACAAAAACATCATTTTGCAATAAGTAGATACCTCGAGGAAAGTTCTAGGAAATCCGTTTTCCCTACTCGTGGCCTAAAATGCAATTTCACATTTTTGAAAAGCAAGACTCACAATGGACACCATTTCGTTGATCATCGCCTATTGCAACGAAACTAGGATGAACATACACTTTAAAGTGTTACGAATTCACCTGTGAAACTGACAACCCCGAATGGTAACTAATTACTGAGTAATTAATATTTTAATTTAATTGTTTTCAATGTACAACCGCATTGCTCTATAGAAATTTCATTGATGAAACAATGAAAATACTTTCCGTTTCCGAAAACTCCCACGCCAGAGATAAGAGATAAGAATGGTAGGAAAGGATGACCAGCAGTCTTGTCCCATTTCTTGTCGTTATCATTTCTAGATGATTTTACCCGTCTTTGTAATGCTGTTTATGCGCTAAAACGCTTCGAAGTGAATTTAAAAAAAAATAATTAATCAGTAATTAGGGGGCATTCGGGGTTGGGAGTTTTACGGATGAATTCGCAACACTTCAAAGTGTATGTTCATCCTAGTTTCGTTCCAATTGGCGATGATCAACGAAATGGTGTCCATTGTCAGTAGCAATTTTTTTAAATGCAGCTATTCTGGAAAAACATGGAATGGCATAAAAGCATAATACCATCATAACTATTCATTTGAGGTACTTTTAATATGGGATCACATAAGCAACCCCGATGCATTTCAGAATTAGATATATATTTTTTAATCCAATAGTATTTTTACTCAATTATTTTTAGTCTCCGATCAGCCTTAGAGAACAACTGTCAAGTTCCCAACCTAAAAGTTCCCAAGGAAGCAATATGGAGTCGGATTTCACTAAAACAGCACTATATATTGCTGTTTCTGGGTTTCACTACCTTACACCTTTTCCAACTCGCTGGAATGCATCCATGGACCAAATCACTCCCACAAGAAAAAAACTGCCTTGGGTTGCGTGGGGACTAGGACTCTTCAACATCTTCCTGTCCGGCTGTGGATGTGGGTACGTTTTACTTACTCATCACTTGGTTGCGAAACGGGATGGATTCGAGACCATTTCAACTTGTATACAAACATGCGCCGCAGCATTTTTGATTGCGCTGACTATCGTTGGAATCCTTATTTACCGATCGATGGACACAATTGTACTTTTGAATAACCAGCTAATCGATTTCCATGCTGCGCTTGTGGAAACCTCTGACGAAATGGAGAGAACGGCCAGACGACACAGTTGGAAAGGAGAGATAGTGAACTTTGTCGCATTCCTTTTCGCATTCCTTTCACATGTTCTTCCACTGTTTATAGCGTCAGGAGGCATTGCCACTGACCTTGATTTCCTTTACTTTCTTGCTGAGGGCATCCTACCTCTACCAATGTATCGGACGCTCGCCATAAATCTACAGGCGAAAGCAGCTCGTTTCATTTGCCTCTTTTATATTACGGCAGAAATTACAAGAAATTCCTGGTTTATATTGTTATGGATACTCCTAAATACGCATCGGTGTAATAAAGTCCTCAAACTGCTAAGTCGGATTGGAAATATCACGAAATTTTGTCAATCTTATGCAACTCTAGAACTGCTGCATAGTTGGATTGATAAGTTCGTGAGGGCCCTAACATTTGTGTTCCTTGGAATCATGTTCTGGGTACTTGTGGGACTCCTTTGGGTTTGTTTGGAAGGGTACGGCGCGATAAATATGGTTGTATATGTTACCATGGTGGTACTAGCCTTTTGCTTAATTTGTATAACGTGGAATATTTTATTTGCTGCAAGTATTCTCTACAGTATTACGCTCGGGTTTCTAAAGGTAAGGAAATTTCAAGCTGCGAAGGCGGGATTGTTGAAGACAAATTCCAGAAAATATGACATTTTATGGATTAGAGCATTCCGTCCCATTATGTTCAAGCTTGGGTCGACCATGAACATCGATCATGATTTGGCTATTTCGTATTTGAGTTGCGTGTTAGATAGGTTGATTGACTGTGTGTTACTTTTCGATTTCGACTTAAAATGACGTGCAGGAGACAGACCTTAATGTATCTCAAAGGATCCTGAATCGATATTTTGAACCACACAAATTAAGATCATCCAAATTTAAGATTCTTCAACCCATACTTATTAACTACATTGAGGAATCAGTACGATAACACTTACGATTAGATTAAGATTTGGCTCCTTATCAACTCCTATAAATTCCTTGTAGAATATATCAAATATTTCTTTGTTTAGACTTAAATTTGCATACTAATTAAGTTTTCAACAGGAACGATGACAATCTATCTTAGAATAAATAATTGTAATTAAAATCCATGCACAAATAAGGAAATTGTTGAATTTAGTTTACATTAGTTGAAACCGTGGTGTTTAATGGAGCCCTGGTTGATATGAAGTTATTTAGTTATTGATGAATTTGACTTTTGTTTTCAAAGCAAGGCATATATTCTGGTATATATCCGTTCTTGTCCTTGAGCTCGACGCCTTCGTACCCAAATCATGCTTCGTCTCTCTTCAGTATTCAGTTGACTGTTACAGAAATTCCAAAAAGTACCTCTTTGTACATTCTGTTATATTTAAAGCTTGATTTGAAGTGAACAACACAAAACCTTTGACTATTCACATTATTGTTCTCGTGAATAATTGCACAAACCACGTACTTCTGTGGAGTTTTGTGCAGTGGTTGATGTGTTTCAGGTACGCATATTGATGAGCTGTTTTAACTGTTGTGAAATAAATATTTAGAAGTCACTTATCCAAATAATATGACAACGCTTTCTTGGACCTATAGGAGTTATTCTGAACTGAGTAATGCATACCGAAATCAGGAGAACAGGTGATGGTAATGCAAGCTGGAGCTGAGTTATGGAAGATATTAGCTGGTCTTCAATGTCAATTTTGCTATTTAGAAAATTGGTGTTCTGAGTAATTGCAATACACAATATTCTGTTAGTCATGTTAACATTCACTAAAATGGCATTATCTTTCCAGGGATTTACATTGTAAGGTCCAACCTTTTACATCCTCAAGATCGTTTATGGCGAAACCATCTGTTTGTAGCTGCTGACAATGCCACATAAAAATTCATCGGAAGCTGGTACCGTTCAAGTCAACATTAATCACTAATTGTCGTTCATAGAAACGCCACTTGACTGTTACACGGAAATGGCAATACTAAATCGTAAACCAACGGTCCCCAAACACTGCATTTAGTTAAAATGGAAATAAGGAGAATAGTTTATCCTAATATTTTGTCATCTTAATACGTATTTTATCAAATTTCAATCAATTGAAACGTTTTAATTTAATCCAATCACGAATGAAATTTTAGCGGGTCAATTTAAAAAATTATGTTAATACACTTAAATTCACCGAACAGGATACTTCAAAAGTATTCTTTATCTTGTGCCAAAAACCATTTTTGTTGTATTGAAATTCCCAAATTCGTTTCTACAATCTTTCAATTTCAATTTAAACTGACAACCCTATTAACTCGGTTGTAACTTAACTTCACCACTAACCTTGCTGCTGGCGGCAGATTTCCACTTGCAATATTGCTATCCACATTTTTTCTATCCGACTGCATGAATTGGTTGAATAAAATAATGAGACCTTGACCTTGGGATATCAAGGCCTTATGTGGTATTTGATTTTCAATGCAACCTTAACTTTCGACGAGATTTTTCCTTAAACATGTAGCCGCTGGTGTTCTGCCTATATTTATGGACTATCGTTATCTTTAAAGCTTAAATATAATTAACATTTTTAAAAACCTCATCACAAGGATTTATAAGAGTTTATTGGAATAGATAAAAAGTATTATTTACACTGATATTAACCAAGAGAAAGATGCATTAAAACAGCGTGGTATATGCGTTAGCTTAACCTTTTCAATTTGTTATCGCTGTGGAAGTATCTGCAGTTTGTGTTCTGAATTATTTTAGTGGTCAATGCGTTGATTACACGAACAAAAATAAAAGATTGTGTACCGATCTCATTTCTCGTGCGTGCAAAGTCATATCTGTATCTAATCAAAAATTTATTACAACACATTTGCTCATGTTACAAATTCTCCAATTGAAGTGGCATGGCACGAAGTATAACATTCAGTAAAATTAATGTAGTTTGGCAGTTTCGTCTTTAATATTGGAGATATATTTGTATCTGAATAATTTCAATTTTGCGTAGAAATACATTATATTTTATGACTGCGAGCGTGGATTTAACATGTACGAAAGTTTATAACAGAGCACCATATATTATTAAGATTTAAAAATTTTAAATTCAACGAAATTCTCTTCAGTTCTGGTAGGAGGTGAGGAGTCTGATTCAAACCTGTGCAACTATGACTTCCAAATCAACCCAACTGGATCTCAGGTAAACTTTGTGAAACTCGACAGAAATGAATCTGCTGTTTCTGTAGAAGCCTTCTCTCTAGTGAAGCAGTCACAGCCCATTTACCCCGGATGGTTTAATGAAGGCACGGCAAAATTCTTTGGAGCCTGGACAAAGGAAGATGGACTACGCTATTTAAAACATGATGGGACCATTGGAATTAAAGGTTCTTGTGAGGTAAATCGTTTTGTAAATACAATGTAGAATTATTTAGGAACACAAATAATTATTGGCTCTTTCCCAAATTCCAGGGGTTCGTAGTTGCTCCAGCGGTGGAAAATAAATTGTGCTGGGAAAGGTGCTCGAAAGGAATTCTGCCCTTTTCCAAAGATGAGAAATTCACTCCATTTCCAATTGGACGGAGTGAGGATCACATCAGCCTGTATTTCGGAAGATTGATTAAATCCAAAGCGGACATTGGTGTTGTGAGATATAATGGGGAAAAGTTTGTTTGTCATGTTGTGACACAATGGAAAGGTGGCATTGGACAATTTGACGATTTTGAGGTGTTGTGCCTTCGAAATTGGGGATAGGAATTAGCTAAAATGGAAATATTCACAAACTTGAGTCAGCATGAATGAGAGGTAAAAAAGTACTTCTTGTTTGAAAATATTTAGTATAATTAATTTAATTTTGTGAATGTTGAAATAAAAATTGCTCGATAAGACAAAAATGTGAGATGTAAATAAACGATTAAACCAAATCGACGCAATGTGAATATTATATTTATGAGGAAAATAAATAATTTGCTCTTGGGTTTGGATAAATAATCATGAAAGCAAATGTTTAAATTTGAATTTTATCACGCCTCCACAAATTGACAGCTAAGAAATTCCATTATTAATATACGTTATTTGTGAACATGATCAAGCTACTCTGCACTCACAATGTAAATTTTGCAGAACACTGCAAATTACTGCGAGTGCAAAAGCACACGAAGGATAAAGATAAGAGCCGGTCAACAGAGAGTACGCAGCACAGTGGGGTGAGCGTGTTCCTATTCCCACAATGTTAAAAGGGGTAACGGCAACGGCTAACGACTTGAGATACCCTACCTGATGCAGAATTTCTCTAGGAATCGAATGGTGGTACTCCCAGGTCCAGCAGTTACCGCCTGCGGTTGCTGGAGCACTTTAAAAAAACTAAACATCCGCAGAGCTGGGCAGACAACATGACAGCAGACATTCAATACCAAGCATGTTCATCGACAACTTTACCAA
>JAQFZW010002957.1:0-14751 GCA_034687055.1 Heteromurus nitidus
CGGGGTGAGCGGAGCGAGAGCGGGAGCGCATTCAACCCAATCGCTCCGCTCAACGCTCCACGTAAATGGCAGCTCTATCCGTGATCCCCTTTTTTGATATCATTATTTGTTCAGGGAAACTACTAATTGCGTATGTATACAAATCAGTGGAAGTAAGAGGACACTCTAGAACGAAGATATCCGTTCTTTTTCCATTTCCCCATTAATACAAGCATAAAAGTTGAAGATTGCATCCAATTCAAAGTTTATTAGTTTGATGTCCGTCTTTATAGCCTCTAACAAGCTTCTTAAAAAAGTTCTCAGTACACAAGTAGCTCTCATGTGTCGTCGTCGTCTAAAATTTCGCATTCGACATGCACAAAACTTTAATGCGATGTATATACTCTTTCTAAAATGCTTCTTTTTTTGGTTGACTATGTTAAATTGTAGCTGGTGGCGATTCAGGAGTTTTGCTCTGCAACCAAAGAATACTGTCCAGGGATACCAGGGCCTATGGGACCTAGTGGAAATCCAGGGAAATCTGGAGGCAAAGGTGATTGCCAAGTTGACAAAAGGGATCAGATAAAAGTCTCTCTCGACAAATTGTGGGACTTTTATTGCATCACTCGTATTTTTCCCCATGTGAATGAGGTGTTTTAATGATCCAACATTAACTTTTGTGTTTGTAATGTAGGAGAAAAGGGAGAGCCTGGTTTACCTGGGGAAACAGGTCATCGAGGTCATCAAGGTCCTTCAGGACATCCTGGTTTGAGGGGACCAAAAGGAGAGCCAGGAATACCAGGTATGACTTTCCCCATGCTCGAGTCCCGGTGAAAAGTATATAATGTTGGCGGCATACGTTTCACTTGAGGAGCAACACTTCAATGCTTGTTTTCCCCTGTCAAAGATGAAAAGAAACAAGGGAAAACTCTTGTGTTGATCATTCTATCATCTAGACAGCATTTCCTACCTACGAATCCTATCCTTATATCCACATTATATAAAACTTTATAAGACTTAACAGGTTCTTAACTAAACTTCCTCAAGTCTCCACACAAGTAGTGCTGATGCGTACACACACATGTCACAAGTGTAGTATGGTAGCTACTCCAGAAAAGCATTATTTGCACCCTCCATGTCTCTTCATTTCACGCAAGAAGAGTAATGAATCCGTGGATGGGAACGTCGTAGATGGATTTTTACTTGTTCTCATACATCCTCCCCCAGAAGGAGAGAGAAAGAGTGAATGATCACCCTTTAGAAATGTCATTCTGTCCTTCTCTCATTTCTCTTTTGTCAAACTCTTGCTATTTCCTTGATCTGCTGCTGGGTACAAACTTTGAGCTACGTTTTTATATACGAAGAAGAAGTGCCATTATTCTCGGTATTATACTCCAGTTACGAGCCACACAATACGTACGTACGAGTATGCATGTATTTTCCCTACTGTTTTTATGGAAAACAAATACCTGCTATATATGTGTTCCTATATACATACTTATAGATATCTGGCGAGAAAAATACAAGATCATGATACAAAAAAGTGGCAGAGTTGAAGGATCTGGTTACTTATCCATTCTCAACTTTCACTCTTGCCTCACAGTCAAAAATCCCTCAGAGTCCTTCCTCAGCAACACACTATATTTTCCATCTTTCTCCAGTCTTTTAGAGCTTTTCCCCCTCTCTCTCCTGGATTCCTCCTGGAATTTTCACAGTCGCATATACTCCTTAAATTGTATATAGTAACTGCAAGACAGGAGTGGAAAAAGTACAAGGCACACAATGAAAAATGTAACTCGAGCGAAATCTTGAATATGGAAGAATCATGTTTCCCTTATTTTCCAACTTTAGTGATATAATTCCATGTATAAATAAGCTTTACTTGCAAGTTGCATGGTTATATAGCAGTCGTCTTTACGAATTTTTCTCTTTTGGATCTAACAATGGATGCGCATTTTATGGGTGTACACAGGTCTACCAGGAGCTGATGGAAGAGATGGACTGCCAGGAGAGCCAGGTTAGATTTTTTTTGAAAAAAGAAATCTTATATGTAAAAGAATATTAAATTTTATGTTCCCATCGAACACCTTATTTACCTACCTTTACCACTCATGCTGATATGTATCTGTCTGCAGCATTATATTTCCAATCGCATCCGCATTATCATGTTGTGAAGTGAACGAGTGTGTTTACTTTTTTTATCAGAGAGTGAAAACTGATCCTCATCTTCCTCGAGGAATAAATCTTTTTCCACTCACTCTCTCCACTGAATCTTGTTTTGCATTCTACTTTATTTTCCGTCGTATTTCTTAATACAACCTATCCTTTCACTGCGCTGACTTCCGTGTTTTTATCTTTTCTTCTTTTAGGATTGGATGGAATCCCTGGAAGGAATGGACTTGATGGTGAGCGGAATCCATTTTATAAAATTTTTATATACTACACAGATAGAAACGAATTTTCTTTCGTATTCATCCAAAACTCGTGTCTAGCTTCATTGAATTTTGATCCATCTATTTTAACCGATTTTCTCAACACGATACGAGGAGAAGGGAAAAAATATGCTGGCACAGAGGAGAACTTTGCACACTTTTCAATTCCTGTGCAAATATATATATGCTTTTTCATTGATGCGTTTGTTCACTTTTTTATATGCTTAGGCGTTCCCGGAATTGACGGCATCCCAGGAATGGACGGCCGAGGGGGCATTCCAGGGCGAAATGGATCTGATGGTTAGTCAGTTAACATGTCAATTTCAGAGTGAGAGAGAGAGGCACACATATGCGTACATATGTGCCATTGTGCCTGTGAGCATGCATAATGGATGTGGTCCGACATTTTTCAAATGTCAAAAAACTTTTCCCCGATTTTGACTGTGATGTAGTGGTAATTCGAGCTCGTTAGTTGCCACTTTTTCACAAGAGTAAACTTTTGTTATCTTTTATTTTTACGGATCTGTTTGAAATTGAATGTCCAGACAGACCAAAAAAGTACTACAGCAAAGTGCAAAGTACGAAATAGCTTGGAAAAAAGAACCACAGAAAAATTGCGTTTCTGTCTAAGGTCAGAGCAAGGTCGCATCCTATGTACAATTGTTTACTATTGCCATTCTATCTACGATCTTAGCATGTCTGCACAATATCTGCAAGTTTTTGTCTCTCTTCTGATGTCTGACCACTCTGGAGATCACGTACTCAACATTCCTGCAAAGTGCATACGAGTGTTGCACACTCGTTGATAAATGATTCCGAAACTGTACGCTGTCCTTCACTCTATAACTTGTTCAGTTTGTGCAGCATGGCTATATACTTTCAGGAATGTATGAATGTTTTCCAACATCGTATTTTAGATTCCTCCCTTCTTATGTCATATTTTTTGTGCTTGGTTTCCCCCAGGAATCCCAGGTTCTCTCGGCCCACAAGGATCGCCCGGACCACAAGGACCACGAGGTATGTTTCAGTCCTTTTCTCATATTCTCTAACGATAAGGATTTTCACACTTTGGTATATTTCCATCACTCTTCAATGACACCATCCTAAGACGTCCTCAGTCGGTGTCAAATGCATTACGCAAGAATACGTCCAACAAAAAATGATGAGAAATATCTTTCAGGCAGAGCAGAGGGATAAATAAATGATGCATGAAAATATGTGAAGAAAATGGAAAAGCTTTTCCTCGGGTCGCACGCGCTTCCAGTAAAATGTGGGAGGGCGAGTGTAGCAAGGTGACAGCAGGACAGGACACGTGTGTCGTCACCAAAGCATCTTTGAATTACTTTTTATGATCGCAATTGCAGCTTTTTCGTGGAGTAGAAAAGTAGGAATTTTCCGCATTATATAAATAAATATATCGACAAAAGTCGGGTCATTGAAGGAGTGAAAATTATGATGAAATAGCACATTTCCAGAGGAAAACAAGTATTTCTCGGATTAACTTTTTGTTCGCTCCTCTGCTCATATATGGAGTTTAGTTGTGGAGTTGAGTACACACGTGCCAGTAAGAAGGGAATTATTACTTTTAGGACATTGTACATTTCCCATTCTCTTCCTCTTCTTTAGACTCCCTCATCTCATCAAGATCAAACCGTCGTTATGAGCAAATAATATTGTTGAGCGTTAGAAGAATATTAGCAGAGAAAGAGAGAAGAAACGTGTTGTTGTGTTGTCTGAGTAGTGGAGGTCGTGTGCTTGTAAGCTGTAGTAGTCTATTATTGTGTGAAAGCAAAAGTATTCCAAGACTTTTGATGGCCTTTTTTAGGTCTCACGAGAGCCCTCATGGCCAAATCAGATATGGGACATAACAATGATTTATGATGACACTAGCAGAATGGAAGAACGAAGAACTACTATATAAGTTCATGTTCAATGTACACACATGTAAGTTGGGGTTATGGCATGGCCACCAAACCACACACACTGTTTGTGGGTTTTAGCTCTTTTTTATTCTCTCCACCGCCATCACATTGTTATAAGCTTGGGGGTAATATCTGAAAGCATCCTTTTCTTCTCGTGTTCCTTTTAGGAGTGTGCTATTTCGACAGTTAGAGCTCGAGGAACGTGAGTGTGAGCGTGTGTGTGTCTTGCCGATGCGATGTTGACGACAGTAGTCATATTATACATGGAGTACATGCGAAAGTGAAATGGAAAAATTGCCGAGATGAGGATAGTGGATGGTAGTAAAAATGCGGTTTGAGTTTAATTTGAAAAATGTCCTTCCTCGGCTATTAACAGAAGAGTAGTTTTAGGAATAACGGAAACAATTATGTGACAACGTAAAAGCGCTATAATTAGGCCCCTCTCTAAAATGCAATGAATATTATAATCATATTTTTCGCTTTATGGCTTTTATACTATGGATGGGCGTTTTATTTGTAGACGTGGGTCGTGGGTATGATTACTAAATTCTTCCGATGAAATTTCATCTTGTCAATATGTGATATCATAAAAGTTGAACACTTTTCTTAGAATTTGTCAATTCGTATTCTCTGAATGCCATCGTATATCGTAATGTGATATCATATTTGACTGCTTGGATTTGCATGATTACAGGGCTTCCTGGTCCTCGAGGTCCTTCAGGAACTGCGGGTCAATCTGGCAGAGATGGAATACCAGGAGTTCAAGCATGGGCTGTTGGGAATAATACAAAACAACTTCTGATTCCTCCTTCCATTTTAGGTAAGTGGAAACATGAGAAGGACGGGGAAATAAAAAAATAATTGAGTGGAATAATGGTGCGCAGATACAGTGAACTGGGAATAAAGTTTATGCAACTTTTTCCTATTATTTTTGTAACAGGATCAGATATTTCTGTCAGACCATTAGTTGTACACGAAGGAGAAAATGTGCGCCTTTGGTGCTCCGCGTCTGGAGTTCCGCGCCCAGTAATCAAATGGAAGCGGAAGGAGGGTGGAGTGATTCCGCTTGGATCATGGAAAAGTAAGTTTTTGCTTGATTTTTACATCAGTAGAGAACTAGATTTACGATGTATGATTTTATTTTAAAACTATGCAATTAAGGTGCCCTGACCTTTACTAATCGTAAGTGTATGATTTCTTCGTTCATTAAACTTAGTCTGAAATATTACTAGGCCGTTTGAATTTATAAAATTGTTCAAAGCAACTTTAATGAATGTCAAATAACTTCGGAAATGCTCGCAAATCATGTAAATTCATGTATACTCTAATCATGAGATAGTGAGAGTAGATATTTCGCATACCCTGTGTATTTGAAAATGATTTTTGACGACGCCTATTGCAGTTGTAATGTGTAAACTTGAGTGAAGGTAGCTTTCATGATGACTAGAATAGAGAGAAAATCTATAAACTTCTGAACAGACTAAAAATATTGCCAGATAAATTCATAGCTGGGTTAAAATTAGGATAAACATACGTATTCGAGATTATCGAGACAAGGATAAGTAAGTACAGATGTTTTTCTGCAATAATAGGCAGCATGTACGGAGAATTAGGGAGTAAAATCCATTCAGAGATGAACAAATTAAAACTAAACTTGTTTGGCAAAATGCTCAAGTACACTTCAAAGTAATCACGACGACATCCGTACCGATTCCGCAATTTGGAGAGGAACGAGAGTACTTGAGATTACTTCAAGCGTCTAAACAACTCACGCTCTATCCGTCATTCTCGGAAACAAAAAACTTGTAAAAAAGTGAAATTAGAATAGTCTTAATTTTCGAGTTCTCTCATTTAGCCACCGACTTCGTCAATGAAAATATACATACATTACGTCGTTATATAACTCATATAGATACCATATCATGACATCAATTCACTTGATATCCAATCCAGCATTCTTTTCCGATCTCGTCTCCCGATCTTTCTGTCTCTCAGTTTTATTTCCCGTCCTTGGAGAATTGTGCACGAAAATCGAATAAGAATGAAATGCAAGCAAGCATGGAATATGATCTGATCGAATGCAGTGACAGCGAGTGAGGAGGATATAGGGAGTGAGTGCATGCACGAAAGACAAATCTGTTTGGTGTAGCAGTATCAATGCAATCCATTAAACTCCTCCACTTCGTTAGTATGTATGAGAGCTCTTGGAGGAAGTAAAAGTAATTGGTAACTGTGTTTTTTCAAGATTGCCATGTGCCTTCAGATTGAATTGGGGAGAAAGGAGGAAGTTATCACGACTTCCTTACATATACTCGATATCTCTTTTGTAAGACGTTCGCTGTCACGATGCGCAAATGTACAAGTACGATTTCTTGTTTCTTACACTTATGATATATCTATTCGCTCAAGAGACTTTCTTCGATGAGGAAAAAGTGTACGAACTCTAGTCTAGTCACTTCCTCTTCCCTCCACTCTTGTTTAGTCTTCTTTCTCCCTCAGTCATTCCATCAAACTTTGAAAGATTTGCTGAAGCCTACATATATGCAGCGTACCCTCGTGACGGAAAGGTTTGTTTGTTCTGTGAGATCCAGCTCGATGCCTTTTCTCTCTCTCCATATTTCCTCTCCCTCCTCAATTCCCCTAGGACATGGGATGCATAGAATGCTAAAAACAACTCTCCCCTCTCACTCTCACCCACTCACTCTTTCCCCTCTCTTCCTGAAGTGGGATGAGATTCCCATCTCAGATCATCAGGAAAGTGTCGTCTTCGCATGGATCATACACAGAGTCTCCGATGGATTCCCAAGAAAGTAGAATGGAGAAGACGTTTAGCTCTCTATATAACACTTAAATTTTATCCTTCCATTTCCTATCACTGTCATTTACTAGATCGTCATTTAGTTACTCAATGTTGATGCTTTTGTTCACTACCTCCTCTACCTACACCACATATCTTCTAAAGCTTCCTTGGCGAAACTTTTTTCATCTTATTGTCTATCTATAGAGACCAAGGTAAAGGTACATGAGCTAATATACTGTCACACTGTAGTACAATGTGCGAACTTATTTGACTTCCTCCTCTCTCAGAGGAAAACCCTGTGGATATTGGATTTGCTCGTTTTCTCTACGTCTAGTTTGTGCCACATTACAAACACACAACAATTGTAGTTTACTCCTTCAAGAGATTCGCTGGTTCCAGTTGATGGAACTCTGAAAACTAAAAGCTATGTGCATTTGGGTAGAGTGATATTGTACAATTGCTCAGTGTTCATCTCAGCGGAAAAGCTCATTTTTCCAAAGACGGTATAAAGAACATTGTAGTTATGACTTGTGTGTGTGTGGCTCATACTGTGATGGTTTGTTGGGATTGGAAGGAACTTCGCCTTGAGCCACAGGGGACGAAGAGAAAGTAGATATGAAATTCGCTGTAACAAATGCTGACGATGAGTCAGATTGTGTTCACCTCAGGATTACTTACCTAATCGTTACTGTATCCGGCTACCTATATATATATCTACACTCTTTTGCCTGGCGCAATCAAAATTAGGACACCGAGTGTTTTTCATTTAATGTTTTGGGGATATGAAAAAAGACCTTACACAATCTAGAATCTATTTTTGCAATCTAGAATCTATTTTTGCAATCTAGTGTATTTGCCGTGACGGTATTGGGATCGTAAGTCGTGTGCAAATTTTCAACTGGTGGCCTGTATATTATTTAAGGCTTACGTGGAATGTTCTGCAGATAAAAAAGTTGTTTTGACCGTGCTCAAAAAGTTGCTTCTTATTTTGGGAATCAATCATTTAGCTAAACGCCACATGCAGACACCTGCAAATGAAAACTGTACAACCGTGAACAAACGTGCGTATCGATCAAATAAGATTCACGGCACGTGTTTTGATTTAATGGAAATGCGTAGATAGAAAGGTTATTGGCGGTCCCCGCCCTTGTAATGGGTTCATCAAATGAATAGCGTATTAAGTGAAATTGGAGAAAGTCGTTGCTCTTCTCCAGACCAGAGTATTTATACCTACCAGCAACAAACGGATATTTTTCACACGTGATATGCGATATTCAAACTGAAACTCCACTAATATAACAAGGCTATATATACAATGTACACGTTCATATACAAAACGTACATATATAAGCCAATATGTGTCAAAACACGAGCAACAAATCTGGAAGCCTTCAGTGTTCCACTGGTGAAAAAATTCCTGAATAATATGCGGTGTCATAAACGAATACTAACCAAAGAACGATGTACACGTTGTACCCTAAAGGATTTTAAACAGCAACTGGCAAAACTTTGAAAAGGACTTATTTCCTAAGTCTGTCCACAAATGTATTACAAAAAACTGGATTTCCTCTAATAATCCGCTTTCCCTGTCGTCACCATCATCATCAGTCAAAAAGAGAAATCAAGGACAACTCCTAAAAACTCGCCTAAACATTGGAGTAAACGAGGCAAAAGAGTAGCACACTAGACGACAGCCAGTGAAATGTCCAATGTCCAATGGCTATTTTGGACATGCATGTACACCCGCTCATGATGACGATGAGTCTCGCATACATTTTATCTTTTTCGCATGTGTGACTTAGTGTGTTACACACTATGTTTCACTCCGTCTATATACTTGTATTTTTTGTGAATTTTCTCTTTTCTCCTCGACGGATGGACTCCACAATTTCCAATTTCCTCCTTTACTATTCCAAGCACGTTCATTCTCTGTCGTTTCCTTCTTTTTCTACCTATTTCGATCTGAGTGAATGGGGCACATATTACACTTCTTGCTTTTTGCGGAGGTCCCTCTTTGAAAGTTTAAGGTTTCATAAATGAAAGGAGAGAAAATGTGAAATGGTGGCTAGTACGAGCGAGCTTCATTCACAACATGAGGTTTCACTTGAAAAGAGCAGGCATAGACAAAATGGGCAGGCATGGATATTATGAATATAGCCGAGAATCAAGTTTGAAACAGCTACTATGTATATACTCGTGTTCAACATTATGAAGGTGATGTTTTAGTTTTTTTCAAGAGGGGAAAGATAAAAAGCGAGACGGAGTGAAAGAGAGAGAAAGAGAAAGCAGGAACACATTTACAAGAACGAAAAACTCTTCTCCCAAAAGGCATTTACTAAACGAAGTCGGGAAAAGAAGGCCGGAGGGATGTCATCTGTCCATTTCCTAGAAATAATAGAGGTTGTGTCCAACAACACACGGTTTTATTAGAGCAGAACAGACGGAAATTTGCGGAACAGAGTAGAATAATCCAGTAAAATATTTTGTCCAGGCTGTACATATATGAATGTAATAACACTCTGCTGGACAATATGCATTTCATCGTGGGATGGTGTCGAAAAATATGCAATATGTTCGAGAAATAAGTGTCAGTAGTGTTTCGTTGAGGTTATCAATTCAAAGTGGATTTTTTTTCATTCGAAAAAAAACTCTTCTCTGTCAGATACTATATATTAATAAGGATATTGTACATTCTCTGTGGCTCTCAAAGTCATTTTCATTTTCTCGCATAAAAGTTCATTGCGATAGACTCGTTCGATATCAATGCAATGAGCTTGTTGAGCTGTGTAATGTCTCGATGTTCACGTTAACAGAATGAAAGAAGTAAGATTTGTCATGAGCGGAGATTGGCAGACAACTAGAACACCAAATTGTATTACAGAGGTCTAATCAGAAACTATGAAAAAATTGAATTGGCCGACAAAGTTTGTAATATTGTCAATTCGCCTTTGGTTTTGTGTAGCCAGTACGAATATATGCATATTAATCTGTGAATCTATAAATCTTTTTTATTTCAGCTTCCGCTGTAGATGGCCCAGTCCTAAATCTGACTAGAATCAATCGTGAGCACATGGGGGAGTACGTTTGCATTGCGGACAACGGCGTCACTCCACACAGGCAACGGACGTTCATTGTGGAAGTCCACTGTAAGTACTTCCCTATCTCTCATTCGTACACACACACGCTTCGGAAAATTTAAGCGAAGTTGTCACTTTTTCACCACTTCTTGGACTAAGATTCCGCATCTCGTGTCCCCGCCGGCAACCT
The DNA here is from genome assembly GCA_034687055.1 of Heteromurus nitidus. NCBI lineage: Eukaryota > Metazoa > Arthropoda > Collembola > Entomobryomorpha > Entomobryidae > Heteromurus > Heteromurus nitidus. The sequence continues at coordinate 10,401 of JAQFZW010002957.1, forward strand.
AGCTGCGCAATAAAACCATCAATTTTCCTCGTCGTAAAATAGATTCATTTTCATTAGAAAACGTAATCCTCCCAAATGAAGTTTTTTTTCCTCGGAGAGCCAGTCATAGCATAAAAAGAAATTGATTACTAAAAACCAAACGCGACGGCAGAAGGAGGAGGACAGCGGAAAATCTCATGGGTTTACCTAAAGAAGCACTACTACTTTTATTCAGGTATACCGAGTGTAGGTATATCATAAGTTTTTTTTTGTTAAATTGGTAACGTCCATCCATCCTCATCCACAGAGCATCACCATCATCATCCCATAACCATTGAGAGGATCATCACGGCTCAGCTTATTTTTCACTGTACGTTCAGGAATTATATATTTTATTGAGTCGTATCATTTCATCATCATCGAACCCACACACGTAGCCAGAGCACACACACACTGCACTCATCCCTTCAGAGAGGAGGATCCCATGCTCACCTTCTGTTCCCAAGAAGGCAGACGAGAGAGAGAGAGAAAACCCCCGTCTGCTGGTGCTGGAAAGGGGAATAAGCACTCGGATATTCCATATCATTAAATAAGCCAATCCATAAAACATGAAGCTGAGACGGAAGCTTTCATATAATGCACCAGTAGCAAATGTCATTTCTACGACTCCCGTCGAAACTCAACAGCCTTCGCTACTTTCTCCTTCTTGCCTGGATATGTGCTAGTGTTGTGCTTTTTCCTCAACACAAACTTTCACCATTCTCCCAGTTTTTTCCTCCGTCTTGCCTTTGCAAAGCCGCTTTCTCTGATTCTTTTGGTTATATTTTCGCTTGATGCCTACTTGATCTCTATTTCTACCTGATCGGCTTGAACCTGTGGACCACCACATTGCTAACACGGTAACACCTCCGCGGATATATACCTTAGAAATATGTACATTGCAAATGGTTTCACCGCAAATAAGCGTGCAGATACATTCAAGGAATCTCCAACAATCCCTAGGGAATCCTTTCTCATGAGCTAAAATTCATAGGTTGGTCTTGGTGTGTGGTCTGGTCGTTGGAGCCAGCGAGAAATGTGCGTGGTCTGGTAGCATAACATTTGCAAGAATTCATACACCCCATCATCATCATCATGATCATCCCGACACTTCACTCTGCAAAATCTCAAAAAAGAAGAATCTTCTTGATCCCGGTGCTCGGTGATGTTGTTGACGATGGTGATGGCAATGTTGATAATATCATGGTCGTGATCGTGTCAAATAGGAAAAGGATATGGCAATACAAAAAAGACTTGCAACATTTTTTTGAAGTGAGGCTTTCCTTCTTCTCGCCAAGAAAGAGGCGAAAAAACTCATCTGCCGCGTGTGTGGAATTGAGTTCAGGTAGTTCAGATGTGGCAGTGATTTTTGATGGTGCAAGTGTGTGATGTTCGGATTCAATAGATAAGGTTAGCCATGAAGGGAAAAAGTACCATACTCAAAACGTATTAGGCGACGTGTCACTCACATTCTCATCAGGGTGTCTTGCAATGGGATCGACAAACATAAAAAGTTAACCCCGGCCGACATCAAGCTCTCTCTCTCTCTCTCTCTCTTTATAAAGCTGGTATTTACCAAGTTTTTTCTTCTCTCTTCGTACGAACATGAACATACAGTGTATGCATGTACTTCATCGTACTTGATTTACCAAAATCATCATTATCCCGTTTTATTATTATTGTCGTGACTCGCCCATGCTCGCTCCTTCAACTACTTCGGGAATGTTCACTTTCTCCAAATTGTTGTCGGCGTCCCCTGCTGCTCTTGTGTGTGTTCCGAAAAGTATACGCTTCCCGTAATGATGATGACAATATGAACAGTATCAGAGTGTAATTGTATCACAAATAATAATAATAATAATAGCCATCTAGAAGATAATGATATTTGAGTTGCAAGTTGCAGTCGAGTCAGCAATTTTCATAAACTTCCCAGAGAGAGAGTCTAGTGTATATATGGCATGGACCTATACATATCTTCACGCTATATAGTATCTTTTGTATTTTATTACTTTTGTGTAGACGACTTGACTTCTTGCTCTCTCCCTCCAAGACTTGCAAGTTATGGAATAGTTTGCGGTGAAGATTTACGAGGGTCTTTGGACAAAGCGCAATACTCTATAATAATATGAATGTGGTTGATGTTATGCTGCCTTTCCTATGCACTAACAACAGTGTAGAGGAGCACGGGTGTAGTAATGCCGAAAGTGTACCACAAACTGTATGTTTCTTTCTGCTTCTTATTGAGGATTTTCCCCGATCCGCGAAAGAGGAATGAGAAACGCCAACACGCACTCATACTCACATCTGTTTTCATCTTCTGAATTCTAAAATTGTAATGTAAACAAATTAGGTTCTTATTCCTTCGTTGTGTGGTGTGTACCATATATCGTTCAAGAAGTACATAAAATGTGTAGTGAGGGAAGAAGAAGCATAGGGACAGCAAACAGGACAGGGAACAGATTGCTTTTGAGAGCTACACAAAATATACACATAATAAAAACGTATACCTTCGTGTGGATGAAGAAGGAAAAAGTTGTCTATGCCAGCACTGGCACACAGCACCAGTTGGTTTTGCCTTCAGTATAATATAAAGGTATACAAATTATTAGAGGAAATTTATTTTGCAAACCCAACAAGTTACACGTTTAATGAGCCAATATAAAGTTTTCTTTGAAACCCATTTCAAAACTTTATTGCAGTTCAGAAAGAGCTGAACAGGGGTGACTAGTAGCATTAGCAGCCGTTTTTGATTGCGTTAAAGTAAGCAAGAAGCATAGAGCTGCATGCGATCCTAGAGAGAAAGAGAGAGCACAATATCTCCATCCACACTTTTTGTATCCGACGAGACGACACTCTGCTTCATGGCTCAATATAGAATGGGGAAGCGAGAGACATTAATATTAATTATTACAAATGAGTAGGGGAGTAATGAATAAAGCCTTTTCAAGATTAAAATTAATTAGTCGAAGCAGTAAAATGTAATGGAATGCAGTCAAATGGGAAATAATTGCTTGGAACTCCGTGAAATATACAGGTTGTGTGAGTAAACGTAAAAGTATACAGCCTGCAGGTCGCAGTATGACCAGATTCGATTGTGAGCAAATAAAAGCAGGGGAGTGCGAATGGAGGGAGAAAGCAAGGGAGACAGGAGAGAAAGTGGGAAAAACGTGTGTGCATGTGCCTGTCGCACGCACGCATAAATAAATGATTTTCTCATTCTTTATTACTGCCACTAACGCCGCATCCAACATCCAACTAACTCAGCTTTCTTTTCTGTGTGGCCAGGTAAAATTGAGAAAATGAGAGAGAGAAAAGATATGAGATGAGGAGAAGGTGGCTAGCTTGAAGGTATTTAACTTTCCTCCCTTCCTCCCTTTTTATTGTAATAACAGCTCCGTCCTGCATACCAGAATGCGTATATTTCTTGTGCGTGACTACCCGCTTCTCTGAATAACGCGTCTTCATTCCCCACCACTGTTGCATGCATGCTTCTCTCGCCCGAAACAGAAATCCAAACATTTTAATTGCAACTAAAGTAGACATACTATAGCTCAAGGAGGATTTCCAGACAAGGTGTATAAAGCAGATACATCTTGGTTGATTCATTTGTAAATATATAATAGCTCCGACTTTTTGTTTTCTTTCGATGTACACCCTGGACCCCACTTTTCTTCAATATAAAAGATCTCAGGAAAATTGCGTTCTGAAAGGATATTGTTGCTCACTTTGAGCTCATCGCGTGTGGTCGCGTTTCGTGTGTGGCGGTGAATAAGAAGACCGTTGTGCGAATGCGAATAAAGGGCCGGTATATATCTGTGTAACTAATGTCGACTCAGACAGTTACAAATAAGAGAACAAGATCCCTTTGACTTTCACTGGCTTCTTTTGGGTAACGTGTGAAAATTAATCTGACCCTTGAGTGTGCTTTCTTTTGGAATGTTGGATGGTTATTTGTTCCTCCTTCTGACTTGTCTACTTTATGCACTCAGGCACATGATGTGCGTTCGTTCACTCTATCCCACACGTAATCTGGATAATATGTATTCCTCCTGTGAAGTGTGTAAACCCGTTGTGTTATTAAAGGGGAAGTGTGTAAACATGCGTGTAAACACATCTCTCATTTTGATACAGATTCCTTCACGCTCTCTCGCAAATTCTTGGGTTTTCTGATGGGATAATAATTCTTCGATGTTATATACAACGTTTAACATTAAACAGAATTCTGGCTCAACCACTGCAATATACATTGCTTTGGTATTGTAACGGGAGAATGCCCATTCTACCTGTGCGCAACATTCCCTCTGTACAAAGAATCTAATATGTCCTTATGTAA